>JALJCO010000365.1:0-222500 GCA_023101725.1 Atherinomorus stipes | reverse complement strand
GATTCTTAAAGTTTTTACAGAAGGATTATGATATCTCATTCACAGCCTGATTTAGAGAACATTTTATCCCAAAAATATGCCAAAAAATGAGTTTTCTCTGGTTGTTGACAGTTTATTCTAAACTGTGAAATGATCTATAGAGATATCCAAAACCCCCTCTGTAAGAACTTCTGACTTTAACATGTGAACTAAATTCAAAAGAAACTTTGAACCTGGTTTAATCCTGTTTAGATTTTTTCCTAGAAATGTTTGCAAATTAGCTCATTTTTGGCTACATAACACCTAATTTGCATATTTGAACATAACATTTCAGAAAACTTACAATACAAAAAATGACAGCCCTGATGTGAGGAATAAAGCAGGAAGGTTTCATGGTGATAGCAGTTACATTTTTTACTCTGTTTGCCCGGAGTGTTAAAATCCTTCAGCGCCTTAAAGGATAAGTTTCTTGTTTTCAACCTGGCCCTTATTTCTAGGAGTTTGTACGTACATTTACTCACCAGTAAAGTTTCTGCATCACTTTGAGTCCTTCAGAGGATATTACGCTGAGTCGCCCTTCGGTGTACATCAGTATCACGGTGGAGACGGGACAGTCACTATATCAGACATTATCTGCAGTAAAACTCCTTCATTTCTTTACTTACTTTTAAGGGACTAGAAGCAGGAATTTGAAAAAAAACCAAACATTCATGTCCGTGTTTTTAACACTAATGGGTGATGAAGCGCTAAATACCAAAAATAACGTTTCCACCACGTTTCTCTCCGTTGCCTTGAACAGGCTGTGTGCTGCATAAAGCTGCAATTCGGTGTCTGAATTTCCCGCGCTGCCCTGCAGACGTGACGTCACATGATGCGACATACGCAGTTTTGATCCAGGAAGGAGACGGTCGCGTTAAATAAAAACACTGTAAGCGATAGTTATGGTTTATTCTGCCGTCAGCAAACGATCCAGATCAACTGAAAGACACTAAAAAGTGGAACTATGGAGAAAAAGGTGAGTAAACAACATTATAGCTTCAGTTTGTGCTCCGTGATGGCTTGGCTCGTGGCTGCAGTTACCTGAAGCGCCAGTCGCGAGTTTCCTTTCTTAATCTTGCCTCAAGTCCCTTTAAGTAGAATGAAGGAATGAATAACTACTATTGTCCTGTGAGTTTCTCTGATTGTGTTTTTGTTGTATCAGCTGATCTTCTCAGCTGTACGATGGAAACGCATCGTGAACACACGGCCCTGAAAAGTGTGTAGAACCCTGATAACTAACGGAAAGATAAATCTGGACTCACAGGACAAAAGTACTCATTCATTCCTTCATTCTACTGAAAGTATTGGTGAAACTGAGTTTTACTGCAGATAATGTCTGATGGAGGCTGCCCCGCCATTTTACTGGATACCCGCTGAAGGGCGACTCACTGTAAGTTCACCGAACTCCTACAAATAAGGTCCAGGCTGAATAAAAAAGAAACTTATCTATTAAGGTAAGTATATTAATGTCTGTTACTTGATTCAGTCGTCCACTAAAATCCATTTTCTAAATAAGTAAACATTTGGGGCAATTATTGTTGTGGGATTAATAAAGACTGATAAATTACAAACGCTGTTATCATTTAACTTTTTTTGATCAAGTCCCTCCTCTATTTTCAATTTCCAGGATTATTGGAATATTTCTAATAATGCATCATGTTGGTCTTAAATCTGATCGTAAAGGTCTTTAAAAGGTCTTAAATGTAATTCAGTGAAACCTGCCAGAACCGTGGGTTCGACCCAAACCAGCTCCTCCTGGTTCACATGGAGGTACTTTCCCTCTCTGGTCCAGAACGGCCGCATGAGGCGATCTGCTGGTGTGTGATAGTCCTGCGAGGCCGGAAGTGGAAGGAACATGAGAGCGATGGAGCGGACTGAGACAGACCAACCAGTAATCGTCCACGCTGATTATAATTAGCAGTAGATCAGTCACGCTGCTGTCTGCCCGCCGCTCATCTCCTATCAAAGACAGCCTTCTTTTAAGAATCAATCGGAAGGTGAACTGCCCCTTTAAAAAGCAACTAACCCGGCGGGCCACCAGGGAGCCGGATCCAGTGTCATTACACGGCGTGTTAGGCGTGTTAGGCGTGTTAGCCGTGCGGCTCCATCTCCGTGTGATCGCTATCCTGATCCGCTTCGTCACTCGTTCCTGGAGTAATCTATTACTCTCCGGTTACTGTAAGTCCCAGCTGATGTCTGAGCGCCGCCTCCTCCACATCTACAGAATCCCTGTAAACCCAAAGATGAACGGGGATATGGAGGCTGGAAACACGATTGTATCCGGTGATTCATTGATCGCCTTGATTTTCATGCCTCAGAGCGAGCTGGGTGACTTGGATGTGTGCAGTCTGGAATGAAGCATGTAAATGTTGAATAACCTAAACAAGCTGCCCTTCTCTGCCCCCCCCCTCTCTTCTCTCTCCAGAAAGTGCAAGTCGTTATAACTGTTCTGGACTATGACAAGATCGGCAAGAACGATGCCATCGGCAAGGTCTTTGTGGGGCTCAACAGCTCGGGGACGGAGCTGCGCCACTGGTCCGACATGCTGGCCAACCCCCGGAGACCCATCGCTCAGTGGCACGTGCTGAAGCCCGAGGAGGAGGTGGACGCTCAGCTCTCCACCAAGAAATAGACAGGGCCCTTTTAGCACCTGCCTTGTAGTACTCTTTAGCCAGTATGTGTAAATACCTCAGTGATATATGGGTCCAACCATGTAAGCCCCCCCCCACCTCCTGATTTTCCTCATTGATCGTTCCGACTCGCCACATTCTGCTTTATCTGTCAGGTTCTCTCCTCTCCGCTCCTCTCTGATTGAGCAGTTGTTGATTTTCCATCTCTGAGCCCGTAACTGCCACGACCAAATGCCCCCTTCTTTTAAGCAATATGATCTGTATAGATAGCGCATGACTGAAAGAATTTATTGTACCACAGTTGTATATATAAGTATGCAGACAAAATGATTTCTAGTTTGTGTGTTTGTATGTTGTTACCTGTTTCCTAATCTGTGTATATCTTGATGTTTTTAATAAGATGTTCTATTTTAAATTATGTAAATGCAGATATAGAGGAAAGCCAATATTATATATAACCCAGGATTTAAAATTCTACCTTATTACCTTATTGCATTCCAGTAAAAAAAGAAGGAATAAGAGGAATTCCAACCTGCGAGATGCTAGTAAGATTATCACACTGTAAAGGACGACGTCTGGCTTTACGTTTAGCTAAAGATCATCACAGAAAAGACAAACCGATGAATATATTCACACAAAACTCCAAAATACAAGGCCATTAACTACTATGGTTCTGTGGAAAAAAATTATGCTGCTGGATATTATACAAGCACATGATTTCTTACGATGTTTTGTACTTATTTCTCAATCTTGAGGACGTGCGGTGAGCTTGAAATGATCGTTTCATTTCTCCATATTTAGCAGATAATGTGTTCAACTTCTGCTGGCTCATTTTCATTTCCAAAAATGAACACAAAATCTGAAGGAATCAAGCCCAGGTGGTAAAAAGAAGAGAAAAAGCACTAAGCTGTAGCCGCTGTGTCCTTAAACTCGTCTGACAATATTCTGTTTAACAGCCTTGTCGTCACGTTCAGGCCAGAGTTCCAGAGGAGGCTTTAAAAAGCTTAAAAAGACCAATAAAAAGGAGGAGCTCTGGTTTTAAGAGGAGTATTTTTTAGAGTAATTCAGCATTTTGACTATTTTTAGTGAACTGCATGTTTTTTTTTACGATCTTTTACTAAAGGCTGGGACGGGGGCAGCTCTGCCGACACCAGGGGAAGCTCTTCTGACACAATCCCCTTGCCTTCAATCAGAGGAGATCAAACAGGTTAAAGTTGAGGTCAACGTGAGGTTGACGGAGGTGAGTTTTAAACACTGCCATTTATCAGGGAGGCGACTTGTGTGGAGAGCCTCTCTTCACGCGTAGCTTTCACGTCTTCGGCTGCAGCGGTGCCCTGAATCGCAGTCTTTGCTTTGCGTTGCCTTCTCACAGTGACAACAGAGCTAGCCATGTTTTACTGCCAGTTTAAACTTTATGTGGCTGCTGTTTTGCACTGGATGTCGTTGAACTCGCTCGTTGACTTCTTTAGGAAACATTTTGTGGACGTTTGTTTCAGGACACCTGCAGGGGAAGCCAGAGATCTGCACGTTTCGGCCAACACCTGTCCATCCGTTTTGTTTTCTTGTTGGCAACGACTGCTAGGGGTGTGAGTCACGATCACGATACGATCTATCCATTCAAAGGATATCCATTCAATCTTTGCCAATATCGCAAGTTCTGATTCTGATCTCGCACAAAGTTCACGAGGTTCGTCCGTACAATAAACACAATGAAACAAGCATAAACGTAGTTTTAAAGGCGTTATCGAAGATGCTTCTTTCAACAAGTTTTGCAATATTCAATGAATTTGGGTTCACTACCACAAGCGCTATGATCAATTAAAAGCTTTAAATCTATAAATATTGTTCTACATCAGCTGTGAAAGTAACGGGGCTGAAAAACGTCCTCCAATCGTCTCTGCATTCCTGAACTTTATCATTTGTCTACTGGCTCGTCAATCACTTTTACTACCGTAGTAACAGTGATTGACGGACAGTTCAACGGGTAATAGGTGAGACTGATCTACAGGCGCTTTCGGACTGCAGGAACCTTCTGGAGTTCCTAGAACCTTTTCAGGAACCAGGCCGATTTTTTATGCATTTGTACATACAGGAACCAGGAACCTCAGACCTCAGTTCCTAGAACCTTTTCAGCTCCTACTCTGAGGCAGGGTCTTTTTGGGGTTCCATAGGAACTGAAATACGTAGGTGTTTGGTGATTGGTAGAACTGGTAAGCCCCGCCCCTTGCGTGATCTCCGCTTCTTCTGCTCCGCCATATTTAAAAATTACCACAGCTGTTACAACTGTTTACCAAGATCGTAATAACAACAAGAACTATTACAATCATGAGTGTACCAATTCATGATTAAATCCATCAGAATGGATCACATCCCGGATCCAGAACTATTCTGAAACGTCCAAAAGTGATTATTTTATACTCATTTAATGACCCAGATACAGCTGCAGAGTGTGGCCGTAGAATCTGCGGCTGCAGCCCGGACACCTCCGTGGACGAACCCCGGTCCGTCCACTAAAGTGGTTGGATCTGACAAAACTGGATCGGTTCATCTTTAGCATGTGCTCGGCGTTAGCTCCACATCCACGACTGATGCCTCATCAGATTAAAACAGAAATGTCGTTGTTAGACAAAGAAATGGTTTGAAGAAATGGATGGATATTTTATTTTGATGGATGCTATCGTATCGTCGATCACTGAGTCGATGTTTGGTTCCACCTCGACCGACTACACCCGGAGAGCAGGAAATAACCGTACAAGTTAATGGTCTGCGTAGGCGATTAGTCCATCATGTCCTTTACTACGGGTCCAAAAAGGAAAGGAATACTCCATGAACCCTCCGATCCGGGAGGGTCCTCTTGCATATACTCGACGCTAGCTTCAGGAGGATTTATAAATGTTTTCAATGTTATTGTGTAGGTGATAGCTCTATTATGAAAAGCTACTTGTCATTCCATAGGAGTCTCCGAGGACTGCTTTGTGTATCACTGTGACTACCGTGTGTGCTTAGAGACGTAGATTTATCAGTAGGTAGTTTGTTCTGTAGTGATGTCGTAGCGTTTGATGCCATCCCCCCCCCACACCCAGCGAGACGGCGTTTTCCCCAGCAGCATTTTGTTGAGCACTGTGCAATACTTGTCCGTTCATCCCGTAGTGTTGAGGTGAATGCGTAGGATTCAGCCCTGGAGGACGAGTCTCTCCGTCCCACGGTTGGGGGAACAGCTGGCGCTCAGGCTGGAGCTGGCGTTTGTTCCGGGTTTCCGCCCTTCCGGCAGGCTTGTTTTCTCCTTTTGGACACAGTTCCAGCATCAGGAGTTTCAGGGAGTCTCAAACCAAACCAGAGAAACGTCCCCTTCTGTAAATATCTGCATCATCAGGTCAGACATGTTTATCCAGACTAGGGCTGCTCAATTATGGAAAAAATCATTATCACCATTATTTTGGCCAATATTGAAATCACAATTATTCAAATGATTATTTTCTAGTTACACGATGCATTCATTTAGCATTTCTAGCATTCAATATAAAAATAGGCTACAAATATGTACCTTACAGCTGTTTTGCAATGTATAAAACAGGAGTCTGCAACCTGTGGCTCTAATGAGCCAACGAATATTTTTAAGTATTTACATAACAGTTTTAGGTTTTAGCAGTTTTTTTTTTTTTTTATGGAATAATTGCATTTGCAACATAATGCCACTAAAAACAATTTTCAAAATTATTTCTCTTGTCATTACCATGGAAATTAGGGGCTTTTTTCTACTTAATTTCCCACAAATGTCTACATTTAAAAAATTTATTTAACCTTTTTATACTGTTAAGTTCCATTGGAGACAATCTGATCGGAAAAAAATGTATCAATCCTCATTTTGGAAGTTTATTTTTCCAAGTAGTAGGCCTGATATTTATCAAAACTGATAAGACAGAAGAATATTTGCTGCTCTGAAGGACTTTTATTTGGCGGGTTGAGGTGGAAAATGGCTCTTTGGATTGTAAAGGTTGCAGACCCCTGGTATAAAACATTAAATGAAAAAAACAACTTTTAATGTTAAAATAATGCAAAAAAACAAACAAACATCCAAAATAAACAATGTATCCAGCTGTTCTGCGATTTTGAAAAATAATATAAATCTACTTATTTATATAAAAATTCCCAAAGTAAACTTTGTTGAGAATAATACAATGCTAGAACATTTTTTTTAACACCCAACAAATTTAAAAACGTCAGAATAACTTATTGAAAAAAGAGAGTTTGGAGATTGACGCAAAAATTGAAATCACGATCAAATTTGGATTAATTGTACAGCCCTAATCCAGACTGGATATAAGGAGACGGGGAAATGATTACTCAGCAGCAAATATCTTAATTCTTTGTTTGTTTGTTTGTTTGTTTCCCGCCCTATTGATTCAAGCCCTTTTATATTTGAGATGAAAACTGAATGTACAGTATGGACTGTGTTGGTGTAGATTAATTAATCTGTGAGATTATTAGATGTACTTTGCACTTTTTGTTGGTAAAGGAAAAAAGAAGTCTATATAGTACTTTTGTTCATATTTTTCAGCTATTATGAGTACACGTCATGAGTCTGTACGGGGTAAAAGCTCCCGCGTCTGTTAGCGACCCAAAAATCATGAAATCTACTTAAACGCAGCGCCATCCCTCCTCACCGAGGGCTCCTTCTGTTTTACACCACAACAGCTTCAGATTTTAATGGAAACGATGGAAGTAGAGGAAAATAAAAAGGAATAAACCATCTGGAATAATGGCGAGGGACCCATCGGATTCCAAAAAAGCGACAAAAGTAAAAGCCATCATGTGTTCTGATGGTTCCCCACCAAAGTCTGCATGCACTCCGCGTGACTGCTTCTCTGCAGAGACGTGGACAGAAAGCCACACTGACCTGTGTAAAGTATTAGAATCTGATGCTGTAGAAAGATCCTAGTTGCCTTTGTGTATATCAACTGCCTGCTTGAGTATTTTGTGTGTGGAAGTTTTCTCTGTAATCTCGTAGACCTGTTGGGGTGTTCTTTCCTGCCATATCGCTGCAGCCACGGCCAGCTGCTCACACTTATATTTGCTGTGTATACCTTCATTTTTGATGAGGTGTTTTACAGTTTTTGTTTCACTTCGTGTAGTGATTCACTCTGTGGAGTTTTCTGACTGTTGTTATATAACTTCATATACACAAATGATCAATAAAAATGTTTTATTTCCTGTTGATACAGAAGCTCATCATGTCTGTTTCCTTCCTGGCTCCAGCTTTGATATTAATCGCTGTTAAGGCGACTCGCTGCTTTATTTAAGAAAGTGAGGAAGAGGAGTAAACATCCTCCCGGCTGCTGGTGCCGAGGCTCAGCAGAGTCACTTCAAGCCACTGTTACAGACCCAGTCCAGTTCATAGCATTCCAGTTACAGAGGTCAGTTTAGGGGTGGCCGAGGGTTATTACAGGATAACTTATGTTTCTTTCAACCTGGACATTATTTCTGGAAGTTATACGTACATTTACTCACCAGCAACATTTCTGACTCCTCCGGACGATATTTAGATCAGTTGTAGATCTGCGTATATCCATATGATGGCAGTGAAGGGGAATCTACACAGTGATGTTGATAGGTGCACGTCCTGATGCATTAAAATCTGAGAGGATGCAGTAAACTCATCACCCATACGTCCCAGGGACTCGCATCATTTTCCCATGAGAAACAACAGATTCTGAACAACTCCTGTTTAAAATCGCAGTAACTACCTACAGCAACATGATGTCACCCATGGACGCTGTTATTTTAGAAGAACCCTGCTAAAACATCATAACTTCTGTGTAACAAAGCCAACGTGGACTCAGTGGCGACTGACGCTGAATAGTTATTTTCAAGATGTTCTGAAGGCAGCACAGCTGCGTGCGTCTCACCTTAAGTTTCGTTCTAATGTACTCGGTACGGAGGCAGTTTTAAATCTCCTGTCGGTTTCGTGTTCATGGACGTCGTTAGGTCTGTTATAGTTTAATGTTTGCTTGGAGCACCGGGAACTACTGCAGATCCCAGCAGCTGGAGAAGTTTTTCAACCCGATGTGATACTACAGCTGCACGTGCACACATCACTGCTCATGGTTGACATGGATGTAAAACAACGAGCAGTAACTGGTGTTAATAATATTCTCCATTAGGCTGAATGATGGTGTAGTAACTACTGGTAGAATATTAACTCTGACCTTTATAGAACTTTTATTTTCTTTTATTCTTGGGTCAGTATGACTTTCTTCAACAAAACCAAATAAAATTTTATTAAGTTAATTTGGGAATTGTAAATTGACCCAATGAGTTACTGTGGAGAGAAAATTCCTAGCTGGATAGATCTGCATGTATGTGATGGAATAACGTGTATCCTCCTACATTCCTGTTTACAGTTTAGCATTTATATTATTGCTTACAGATTATTTCAGCAAGAGCACAGTGGTCATGGTAGTCCAGTATGATCATGGTAGTCGAGTATGATCATGATAGTACAGTATGATCATGGTAGTCCAGTATGATCATGGTAGTCCAGTATGATCATGGTAGTCCAGTATAATCATGGTAGTCCAGTATGATCATGGTAGTCCAGTATGATCATGATAGTCCAGTATGATCATGGTTGTCCAGTATGATCATGGTAGTCGAGTATGATCATGATAGTACAGTATGATCATGGTAGTCCAGTATGATCATGGTAGTCCAGTATGATCATGGTAGTCCAGTATAATCATGGTAGTCCAGTATGATCATGGTAGTCCAGTATGATCATGATAGTCCAGTATGATCATGGTAGTCCAGTATGGTCATGATAGTACAGTATGATCATGGTAGTCCAGTATGATCATGGTAGTCCAGTATGATCATGGTAGTCCAGTATAATCATGGTAGTCCAGTATAATCATGGTAGTACAGTATGATCATGGTAGTCCAGTATGGTCATGGTAGTCCAGTATGATCATGGTAGTCCAGTATGATCATGATAGTACAGTATGATCATGGTAGTCCAGTATGATCATGGTAGTCCAGTATGATCATGGTAGTCCAGTATAATCATGGTAGTCCAGTATGATCATGGTAGTACAGTATGATCATGGTAGTCCAGTATGATCATGGTAGTCCAGTATGATGATGGTAGTCCAGTATGATCATGGTAGTCTAGTATGATCATGGTAGTCCAGTACGGTCATGGTGGTCCAGTCTGATCATGGTAGTCCAGTATGATCATGGTAGTCCAGTATGATCATGGTAGTCTAGTATGATCATGGTAGTCCAGTACGGTCATGGTGGTCCAGTCTGATCATGGTAGTCCAGTATGATCATGGTAGTCCAGTATGATCATGGTAGTCCAGTATGATCATGGTAGTCCAGTATGATCATGGTAGTCTAGTATGATCATGGTAGTCCAGTATGATCATGGTAGTCCAGTATGATCATGGTAGTCCAGTATGGTCATGGTAGTCCAGTATGATCATGGTAGACCAGTTTGATCATGGTAGTCCAGCTTGGTAGTCCAGTATAATAATGGTAGTCCAGTATGATCATGGAATTTCAGTATGATCATGGTAGTCCAGTATGATCATGGTAGTCCAGTATGATCATAGTAGTTAAGTATGATCATGGTAGTCCAGTATGATCATGGTAGTCCAGTATGATCATGATAGTCCAGTATGATCATGGTAGTCCAGTATGATCATGATAGTCCAGTATGGTCATGGTACTCCAGTACGGTCATGGTAGTCCAGTATGATCATGATAGTCCAGTATGATCATGATAGTCCAGTATGATCATGGTAGTCCAGTATGATCATGATAGTCCAGTATGATCATGGTAGTCCAGTATGATCATGATAGTCCAGTATGATCATGGTAGTCCAGTATGATCATGGTAGTCCAGTATGATCATGGTAGTCCAGTATGATCATGATAGTCCAGTATGATCATGGTAGTCCAGTATGATCATGATAGTCCAGTATGATCATGGTACTCCAGTACGGTCATGATAGTCCAGTATGATCATGATAGTCCAGTATGATCATGATAGTCCAGTATGATCATGGTAGTCCAGTATGATCATGATAGTCCAGTATGATCATGGTAGTCCAGTATGATCATGATAGTCCAGTATGATCATGGTTCTCCAGTACGATCATGATAGTCCAGTACGATCATGGAAGTCCAGTATGGTCATGGTACTCCAGTATGATCATGGTAGTCCAGTATGATCATGGTTGTCCAGTATGATCATGGTAGTTCAGTATGATCATGGTAGTCCAGTATGATCATGGTAGTCCAGTATGATCATGGTAGTCCAGTATGATCATGGTTGTTCAGTATGATCATGGTAGTCCAGTTTGGTCATGATAGTTCAGTATGATCATGGTAGTCCAGTATGATCATGGTAGTCCAGTATGATCATGGTAGTTCAGTATGATCATGGTAGTCCAGTATGATCATGGTAGTCCAGTATGATCATGGTAGTCCAGTATGGTCATGGTTGTCCAGTATGATCATGGTAGTCCAGTATGCTCATGATAGCCCAGTATGATCATGGTACTCCAGTATGGTCATGGTACTCCAGTATGGTCATGGTAGTCCAGTATGCTCATGATAGCCCAGTATGATCATGGTACTCCAGTATGGTCATGGTACTCCAGTACGATCATGGTAGTCCAGTATGGTCATGGTAGTCCAGACTGATCATGGTAGTTAAGTATGGTCATGGTAGCCCAGTACGGTCACGGTAGTCCAGTATGATCATGGTAGTCCAGTACGATCATGGTAGTCCAGTATAATCATGGTAGTCCAGTATAATCATGGTAGTCCAGTACGATCATGGTAGTCCAGTATAATCATGGTAGTCCAGTATAATCATGGTTGTTAAGTATGGTCATGGTAGTCCAGTACAGTCATGGTAGTTGTGGTGGAAATTCTAATAAAGACCCAGATGAGGTGATCTTTGCAGAATATAAAGTTTATTTACAACCAGGTTGGAGATGATGCACGCAATCAGATTGTGAGCACCTTCTGAAGAAATACTGAAGGAACATGTCTTTTTATCCAGTGGCAGAGAGAAAGGCTGGAAACAGGGAACTGTTGCTGTCACAGTTGACATTGACATGAATCACACATCCTTATCTGAAGCTGTAGGTGCTATGCGCCTCACACATCTAACTAGCAAACACATATCATAACTTCAGACATTCAAGGCCAGTTCAGAAGGAGAACACCTGCAATCTTATCATTAGCTGAACCCTGAAAAGAGAACATTATACTCATACTTCATATTGGTGCAGAAACGACAACTGAAGGTATGTGCTGCAATTAAAACTTAAAATACACAAATATACTTGCTCAGTAGCATAAACTCAGTGTGCTCATAATAAACTCAGTGTGATTATAAAATTTCCATTACATAGTCCAGTATGATCATGGTAGTCCAGTATGATCATGGTAGTCCAGTATGATCATGGTAGTTTAGTATGATCATGGAAGTCCAGTATGGTCATGGTACTCCAGTATAATCATGGTAGTCCAGTATGATCATTGTAGTCCAGTATGATCATTGTAGTCCAATATGATTATGGTAGTCCAGTATAATCATGGTACTCCAGTATGATCACTTTAGTCCAGTACGGTCATGGTAGTCCAGTATGGTCGTGGTAGTCCAGAATGATCATGGTAGTCCAGTATGATCATTGTACTCCAGTATGATCACTGTAGTCCGGTATGATCATGATAGTCCAGTATGATCATGGTAGTCCAGTATGGTCATGGTAGTCCAGTATAATCCTAGTAGTCCAGTATGATCATGGTAGTCCAGTATGATCATGGTAGTCCAGTATGGTCATGGTACTCCAGTATGATCATGGTAGTCCAGTATGATCATGATAGTCCAGTATGGTCATGGTACTCCAGTACGGTCATGATAGTCCAGTATGATCATGATAGTCCAGTACGGTCATGATAGTCCAGTATGATCATGCTAGTCCAGTATATAATCATGGTAGTCCAGTATGATCATGGTAGTTCAGTATAATTATGGTACTCCAGTATGATCACTGTAGTCCAATATGATCATGGTAGTCCAGTATGATCATGGTAGTCCAGTATAATCATGGTGGTCCAGTATGATCATGGTAGTCCAGTATGGTCATGGTAGTCCAGTATGATCATGGTTGTCCAGTATGATCATGGTAGTCCAGTATGATCATGATAGTCCAGTATGATCATGGAAGTCCAGTATGGTCATGGTAGTCCAGTATGATCATGGTAGTCCAGTATGATCATGGTAGTTCAGTATGATCATGGTAGTTCAGTATGATCATGGTAGTCCAGTATGATCATGGTAGTCAAGTATGATCATGGTAGTCCAGTATGATCATGGTAGTTAAGTATGATCATGGAAGTCCTGTATGATCATGGTTGTCCAGCATGATCATGGTTGTCCAGTATGATCATGGTAGTTCAGTATGATCATGGTAGTCCAGTATGATCATGGTAGTCCAGTATGATCATGGTAGTCCAGTATGATCATGGTTGTTCAGTATGATCATGGTAGTCCAGTTTGGTCATGATAGTTCAGTATGATCATGGTAGTCCAGTATGATCATGGTAGTCCAGTATGATCATGGTAGTTCAGTATGATCATGGTAGTCCAGTATGATCATGGTAGTCCAGTATGATCATGGTAGTCCAGTATGGTCATGGTTGTCCAGTATGATCATGGTAGTCCAGTATGCTCATGATAGCCCAGTATGATCATGGTACTCCAGTATGGTCATGGTACTCCAGTATGGTCATGGTAGTCCAGTATGCTCATGATAGCCCAGTATGATCATGGTACTCCAGTATGGTCATGGTACTCCAGTACGGTCATGGTAGTCCAGTATGGTCATGGTAGTCCAGACTGATCATGGTAGTTAAGTATGGTCATGGTAGCCCAGTACGGTCACGGTAGTCCAGTATGATCATGGTAGTCCAGTACGATCATGGTAGTCCAGTATAATCATGGTAGTCCAGTATAATCATGGTAGTCCAGTACGATCATGGTAGTCCAGTATAATCATGGTAGTCCAGTATAATCATGGTTGTTAAGTATGGTCATGGTAGTCCAGTACAGTCATGGTAGTTGTGGTGGAAATTCTAATAAAGACCCAGATGAGGTGATCTTTGCAGAATATAAAGTTTATTTACAACCAGGTTGGAGATGATGCACGCAATCAGATTGTGAGCACCTTCTGAAGAAATACTGAAGGAACATGTCTTTTTATCCAGTGGCAGAGAGAAAGGCTGGAAACAGGGAACTGTTGCTGTCACAGTTGACATTGACATGAATCACACATCCTTATCTGAAGCTGTAGGTGCTATGCGCCTCACACATCTAACTAGCAAACACATATCATAACTTCAGACATTCAAGGCCAGTTCAGAAGGAGAACACCTGCAATCTTATCATTAGCTGAACCCTGAAAAGAGAACATTATACTCATACTTCATATTGGTGCAGAAACGACAACTGAATGTATGTGCTGCAATTAAAACTTAAAATACACAAATATACTTGCTCAGTAGCATAAACTCAGTGTGCTCATAATAAACTCAGTGTGATTATAAAATTTCCATTACATAGTCCAGTATGATCATGGTAGTCCAGTATGATCATGGTAGTCCAGTATGATCATGGTAGTTTAGTATGATCATGGAAGTCCAGTATGGTCATGGTACTCCAGTATAATCATGGTAGTCCAGTATGATCATCGTAGTCCAGTATGATCATTGTAGTCCAATATGATTATGGTAGTCCAGTATAATCATGGTACTCCAGTATGATCACTTTAGTCCAGTACGGTCATGGTAGTCCAGTATGGTCGTGGTAGTCCAGAATGAGCATGGTAGTCCAGTATGATCATTGTACTCCAGTATGATCACTGTAGTCCGGTATGATCATGATAGTCCAGTATGATCATGGTAGTCCAGTATGGTCATGGTAGTCCAGTATAATCCTAGTAGTCCAGTATGATCATGATAGTTCAGTATGATCATGGTAGTCCAGTATGGTCATGGTACTCCAGTATGATCATGGTAGTCCAGTATAATCATGGTAGTCCAGTATGATCATCGTAGTCCAGTATGATCATGATAGTCCAGTATGGTCATGGTAGTCCAGTACGGTCATGATAGTCCAGTATGATCATGCTAGTCCAGTATATAATCATGGTAGTCCAGTATGATCATGGTAGTTCAGTATAATTATGGTACTCCAGTATGATCACTGTAGTCCAATATGATCATGGTAGTCCAGTATGATCATGGTAGTCCAGTATAATCATGGTGGTCCAGTATGATCATGGTAGTCCAGTATGGTCATGGTAGTCCAGTATGATCATGGTAGTCAAGTATGATCATGGTAGTCCAGTATGATCATGGTAGTGCAGTATGATCATGGTAGTCCAGTATGGTCATGATAGTCCAGTATGATCATGGTACTCCAGTATGATCATGGTAGTCAAGTATGATCATGGTAGTCCAATATGATCATGGTAGTCCAGTATAATCATGGTAGTCCTGTATAATCATGGTAGTTAAGTATGGTCATGGTAGTCCTGTATAATCATGGAAGTCCTGTATAATCATGGTAGTTAAGTATGATCATGGTAGTCCTGTATAATCATGGAAGTCCAGTATGATCATGGTAGTTCAGTATGATCATGGTAGTCCAGTATGATCATGGTAGTCCAGTTTGATCATGATAGTCCAGTATGATCATGATAGTCCAGTATGATCATGGTAGTCCAGTATAATCATGGTAGTCCAGTATGATCATGATAGTCCAGTCTGATCATGATAGTCCAGTCTGATCATGGTATTTCAGTATGATCATGGTAGTTTAGTATGATAGATAGATAGATAGATAGATAGATAGATAGATAGATAGATAGATAGATAGATAGATAGATAGATAGATAGATAGATAGATAGATAGATAGATAGATAGATAGATAGATAGATAGATAGATAGATAGATAGATAGATAGATAGATAGATAGATAGATAGATAGATAGATAGATAGATAGCTAGCTTTATTTTGGTAAATCAAAACAACACCAGAAAAACAAATAGAATATTACAAACTCATAATTTACCAAAAAAGGTATATGCTGAAGCCAAGGCTTATAATTGCCTACCCTATTCCTCATATAACCGAGCAGCAGCTGTCTGTCCGTACAGCAGCTGTATGACCGATGTGATGAAGGAGACGTCCTCATATAACCGAGCAGCAGCTGTCCGTCCGTACAGCAGCTGTATGACCGATGTGATGAAGGAGACGTCCTCGTATAACCGAGCAGCAGCTGTCTGTCCGTACAGCAGCTGTATGACAGATGTGATGAAGGAGACGTCCTCGTATCACCGAGCAGCAGCTGTCTGTCCGTACAGCAGCTGTCTGACAGATGTGATGAAGGAGACGTCCTCGTATAACCGAGCAGCAGCTGTCTGTCCGTACAGCAGCTGTATGACCGATGTGATGAAGGAGACGTCCTCATATCACCGAGCAGCAGCTGTCTGTCCGTACAGCAGCTGTATGACCGATGTGATGAAGGAGACGTCCTCGTATAACCGAGCAGCAGCTGTCTGTCCGTACGGCAGCTGTATGACCGATGTGATGAAGGAGACGTCCTCGTATAACCGAGCAGCAGCTGTCTGTCCGTACAGCAGCTGTCTGACAGATGTGATGAAGGAGACGTCCTCATATAACCGAGCAGCAGCTGTCTGTCCGTACAGCAGCTGTATGACCGATGTGATGAAGGAGACGTCCTCGTATAACCGAGCAGCAGCTGTCTGTCCGTACAGCAGCTGTCTGACAGATGTGATGAAGGAGACGTCCTCGTATAACTGAGCAGCAGCTGTCTGTCCGTACAGCAGCTGTATGACCGATGTGATGAAGGAGACGTCCTCGTATAACCGAGCAGCAGCTGTCTGTCCGTACAGCAGCTGTCTGACAGATGTGATGAAGGAGACGTCCTCATATAACCGAGCAGCAGCTGTCTGTCCGTACAGCAGCTGTCTGACAGATGTGATGAAGGAGACGTCCTCATATAACCGAGCAGCAGCTGTCTGTCCGTACAGCAGCTGTCTGACAGATGTGATGGAGACGTCCTCGTATAACCGAGCAGCAGCTGTCTTTCCGTACAGCAGCTGTCTGACCGATGTGATGAAGGAGACGTCCTCGTATAACCGAGCAGCAGCTGTTTGTCCGTACAGCAGCTGTATGACCGATGTGATGAAGCAACTATCGTTGAAAAAGAATATTCCAGAGGACATGATTGCAGTTTCATGTGTTAGAGTCTCAACACGTTGGTGGCTGAAGCTCCAGTGAACAGATGCTGCAGACAGGAGAGACGAGCAGACGCTCCTACTGCTGCTGCTGTTTGCCGGTGTTTGCTTGCTTCTTTATCCTCTTCAAAAATAAAATTCTGAATCTGTAGGAAACGTAAATACACTAACGCTGCACTTACGAGCTTTAAAACATTAACTGTCAACACAATTTGATGGCTGAGTCGTTACTGTTTGTCTGTAATGTTAAATAAGCTTCGAAGACTCTTGCAGACGTCACGTCTGGTTTCTCCTCACAGCACCACAGTCTGGTCAGATGCTGAAATACAGCCATGTTTTCTCATAACTCATCTACGCAGCTGCGCTTGTTTCTGTTACATAGATAATCATGAAGGACGTTCTGGTCGATAAAATATGGAGAAAATGTCAAAAACATGTCTTTAGCACTTTAATCCTAGAGGAATTTCTGTTTCATGTCATGCCACTGACAGTTGTTTTGTAATACATTTTTCATGTTTTAAACATTAAATTTAATTTACATACATGAATATGTCCGTTAGTTATAACCATGTCATACCACATCAACGAAGTTAAACACTACAATTGAAACAATAGAAGAATGTAAGCAATAGATGGAAATACTTTTAAAAAAAGAAACGGGCAATACGTCAAAATAGCAATGACAGCAAATGGTAGATCTAGTGTTTTTATTTATTTTATTTCTATTAGCTCATAAAGATTTTGACATTCATAAGCAAAGCGGTCCCATTTTTAATAGTCCATAAAAATTTATATAAATGAAAAAAAATATCATCTTTGAAGGGGTGGCCAGCTTTTTGTTCGGGGGGCCGTGGCCACCCCTTGGACCGTCCTTGTCCAGTTATATCTAGGGCTGCCACAATTAGTCGATTATTTGACTGTCAATTATGAAAACACTCGGTGACTAATTTCATCATGGACTAATTGTTTATTGTAACCAAAAAGGTCCATAAAAGTCCACAAAAACTTGTCGATATTCCTCCATACTGCTCGTCCAATGTAATCCAAGTGTCCTGAGTGGGTAGCGTCCAGAATTTACTGGAAACCATCATTTGGAGCAGGGGTTCTCAACCTTTTTCATGATGGGGCCCAATTTTTCAGTCCAAACTGGTCCAAGGCTCATCCACATTTTAACAACAAAAAAACTGATAAAAACGAGCAAACCTGCTCAAAAACTAACTAAAACTGAATTGAAAAACAAAAAGTCAGAACTAAATAAAAACTGAAACTAATTAAAAATCCAAAACTTAACTACGATAACCTCGTGAACGCCGAGGCTTCCGTAGTGTTGTGAACTCGCATGGACGTGCATCACAGAAGCACCATGTTCTACTGGTTAGGCGATAAAAATCCACTAAATGATGTGGTTTCACACACATATGAAAGTTGGTGGATAACCATCATGGAGGACCATCATTCTATGGGTGTACTATCCCTTTAAAACAAGGCGAATTCACCTGTAATGAAACTTTCCTGCAGCTTTTGTGCTCAGACCTGACAGGAGGGAACCTGTGCCGGCCTCTACAGCCTCCGATCATGTTTGAGAGTCAAGCTGTCCGGTGGCTGCTCCACCACGTTGTTAAACAGGCGGCTGCTGCCATCTACAGGAGCCCGGCGGGACAAACCTCAGAGCCTCAGCAGGATGGAGGGAAAGAAACAAAGCGGATTAGATTTCTTCATTTTCCTCTCGGAAAGATCGATTTCTATCAGTGAATATTTACTAATGTGCAGCCAAGCCAGAGGACGAGGACAAGACTTCGTCCTCCCCAACATGTGATCATTGATTTACAGATGAGAGGCTGCTGCTACGAAGCAAGGTTATCATAGTTTAGGATTTTTAATTCGTTTTTACTTTTATTTCATTTTGACATTTTCTTTTTCAATTCAGTTTTAGTTAGTTTTTTTAGCAGGTTTGCTAGTTTTAATTCATTTTTATTTTTTGGAAAATGCTTAGTTTTAGTTTAGTTTTTATTAGTTTCAGTCTTAGTTTTAGTTTCTGTGGGGTTTTTTTAAAAGAAATTATTGGTATTTGTCTGGTGTGACATTCAGAATCATCATAAAATCACTCGGAGTAAAACTGGTAGAGCAAAGTAAACAGATTAAATACACTGCCCGGCCAAAAAAAAGTGTCCACCTGGATTTAAATTAGCAAATAGGTACGAGCCTCCTATTGAATAATTACATGATGGGCGATTATCTTTCAGCTGGCAACAAGTTAGTTAACCCCAACTGGTGCAATGACTTGCTTCTCATTTCCTAAACAACCATGTGCAAAGACACATCCGTGGTCTTGGAAAAGATGTTAGTCTGTCTGAGAAGGGTCAGATCATTGGCATCAAGAGGTGAAAACATCTAAGGAGATGCAGAAACTACTAAAACTGGGTTCAGAACAGTCCAACGCATTCTGAAAAACTGGAAGGATAGTGGACCATCGTCTTCCAGGAAGAAATGTGGCCGGAAAGGCAGATGAAGTGATGCAGCATCATGCCTAGTGCTACTGTATGAGCCTGTGGGGGCAGTGTGATGATCTGGGGTTGCTGCAGTTGCTCAGGTCCAGGTTCAGCAACAGTATGAGCTCAGATAATGAGGTCAGCTGATACCTGAATATACTGAATGACCAGGTTATTCCATCCATGGATGTTTCTTTCCTGATGGCACGGCCATATTCCAAGATGACCGTGCCAGAATTTATCGGGCTCAGATTGTGAAAGATGGTTCAGGGATCATCAGACATCATTTTCACACATGGATTGGCCCCCACAGAGTCCAGACCTGAACCCCATTGAGAATCTTTGGGATGTGCTGTGGTCAGACTCTACAATCATCATCAAGATCTTGGTGAAAAATTGATGCAACAAGATGCAAATAAATCTGGTGACATTGCAGAAGCTTCTGGAAACACAGCGAATGCTGCCGCAATCGAAGATAAAGGCTCCAACCAAATGTTAAATGTTTGACCTTTTTTTTGTTGGCAACTTTTTTTTTGGCCGGGCAGTGTAGAAACAGATTTCATATCAACCCAAAAAGGCTGATGTATGGGGATGCACGATATAATCGGCCCCTATTGGTATCGGTCTATATTGGCCTTAAAACTCAGTATTGGACATCAGCCATCCCACCAATACTTAACCGATATTTAACCGATCAGCCGCTGTAAAAGTCTAAAAATCAACAAAAACTTCTTCTTCTTCAAAAACGTCTTCTTTACAGACTTTAAAACTTCTAAAGACTAGGGGTGGAAAAAAATATTGATACACTGAAATATCGCAATATTTTCATATACTGATATATTGACATTTAAAAACGCGGTATCGATCTATTTTACTCACAAAATCTCGCGATATTTCATCGGCCTGTTACGAAATCTCACGAGAATTCACAAAATATCGTGATATTTTGTAAGTAAAATAGATAGATACCACGTTTTTAAATATCCCTTTGATATTGGCATATGAAAATATCACAATATTTCAGTGTATTGATATTTTTTCCCACTCTTATTTTTCAAGGTGTCAGAAACGGATAACAAAACTGCTATTTACAATGACTGCTTATTTTTTTTCAGCTATCGTTATCGATATCGGTTATTGGCCACATGAGTTTTAAAATATCAGCATATTGGATATCAGCCAAAATTCCAATATTATGCATCCCTACTTATGTACTAAATAAATTAAAGGAATAGTTCACCCTCAGAATGATGTAACTTTGTCTTCCACTTCCCCTCATGGTGAGCAAAACTCTGGAGCACTTTTTTAATATGTCAAATGCAGCCGGAGATCAGGACGACTTCTCGTTTCCCCCCAATGGAGTTCGCCAGGGTCTGAGCCAAGATCTGCACAAGAGACATTGAACTGTTAGCTGTGAGTTTCCGTCCATATTATTTACCCAGAGAGTTTGCCTGTGTTATTCTGGTAGCGGTTTATATAATACCAGGTACCGCACCAGAGACAGCCTGTGATGTCATCATCATTCATGGCGATCTCTGGAGACTTCAACAACGTCTCCCTCTCTGCTACGTTGCCAACTTTCCAGCAGTTTGTCAGCTGCTCCACCAGAGAAAATAAGATGTTGGACTTATTTTATGCAAACACTATGAATGCATACAGCTCCTCTGCCCTGCCTCCTTTAGGAAGATCAGATCATAATCTGGTTCTTCTCACCTCCACCTACAAGCCCATCGTTCAGCAGCAACCAGTCATTAGGAGGACGATTAAAACCTGGTCTACTGAGGCTGAAGATGCTCTGAGAGGGTGCTTTGAGGCCACAGACTGGAATGTCCTCTGTGAACCTCATGGAGACAACATCAACACCATGACTGAGTGTGTGACAGATTACATAAACTTCTGTGTGGACAACATCGTTCCAACAAGAACAGTGAGGTGCTTCCCCAATAACAAACCCTGGATCACCAGTGACCTGAAAAAGCTGCTGAACATCAAAAAGAAAGTTTTCAGGGATGGAGACAGGGAGTTACTGAAGACCACACAAAAACAACTGAAAACACAGACTAAGAAGTGAAGGAGGACGACAGGAAGAAGTTGGAGAGCAGCTCCAGCAGAACAACGTGAGGGATGTGTGGTCGGGAATGAAGAAAATCACTGGCTTCAAGTTAAAGGGGGACCAGACTGATGGAGGTCTGGACAGAGCTAATGAACTGAACATGTTCTTCAATAGGTTCAGTTCCCCCCTGCCGACAACCCAACACACCACACACCCTCCATGAGCCCACAGCTTTCCTGTCCCACCTCCACTCTGTCACCCTGCACCTCAGTCATGGACCTGAACACAGCCTCATCTCCCCCCACATCAGGACATCCTGAGACCTCCTCTGTCTCCACATCAGGACATCCTGAGACCTCTTTTGTCTCCACCTCCAGCCTGACTGTCTCCTGTGACCAGGTCAAGAAACAACTAGAAAAACTGAACCGGAACAAGGCTGCAGGTCCAGATGGTGTCAGTCCCAGAGTTCTCAAGACCTGCTCAGAACAACTATGTCCGGTTCTCCAGCACCTTTTTAACACCAGCCTGAGACAGAACAGAGTTCCTGTGCTGTGGAAAACATCCTGTCTTGTTCCAGTCCCTAAAAAACCACAACCAGCTGAACCAGATGACTACAGACCAGTTGCCCTGACATCTCACATCATGAAAGTCCTGGAGAGACTCTTACTGGCTCACCTCAACAAGCAAGTGAACACCTTTCAGGACCCATTACAGTTCGCATATGGTAATGGGCTTGGGGTTGAAGACGCCATCATCTTCTTGCTTCAGAGAGCCCACTCTCATCTGGACCAGTCAGGCAGCACTTTGAGGGTCATGTTCTTTGATTTTTCAAGTGCCTTTAATACTATTCAGCTGCTTTGCTATGTCAGAAGCTCCATAACTTCCAGGTGGATCCTCCACAACCACCTGGATTTACGACTACCTCACAAACAGACCACAGTTTGTGAGACTGAAAGGTTGTGTGTCTGAGATGGTGATCAGCAGCACTGGAGCACCACAAGGAACTGTACTCTCACCATTCCTCTTTACACTGTACACCTCAGACTTCCAGTACAACTCTGATCCTGTCATCTGCAGAAATACTCTGATGACTCTGCAGTTGTGGGGTGTATCAGTGATGGACAAGAAGCCGAATACAGGGAACTTGTCAATCAGTTTGTGAAATGGTGCAGTAACAGTCAGCTCATCTTAAATACCAGCAAGACTAAAGAGATGATTGTTGACTTCAGGAGGAGCAAGAATAAGCAGCATAATCCTGTCTACATCCTGGAAGAGGAGGGTGGAGGTGGTAGAGAACTACAAATACCTTGGAGTTCAGCTGGACAACAGACTCGACTGGAAATGCAACAGTGACTACATCTACAAGAAAGGTCTGAGCAGACTCTACTTCTTAAGGAAGCTGAAATCATTTAACGTCTGCAACAAGATGTTGCAGATCTTCTACAAGTCTGTTGTGGAAAGTGCAATCAGCTTTGCAGCATCTGCTGGGGAAGCAGCATCAGAATCAGAGACTTGAAGAAACTAAACAAGCTGATCAAGAAAGCTGGTTCTGTGCTGGGAAGAACTCTGGAGCCGCTGGAGCTGATCGTTCAAAAAAGAATGCTTCACAAGCTGATGAAGATGATGGAGGACACTTCCCATCCTCTCCACAACACGGTGAAGAATCAACAGAGTGTGTTCAGTGGGAGGCTGCGTCAAGTTCGCTGTAGGACGGAGAGATACAGGAATTCATTCCTGCCAGCAACCATCACCCTAAAGAACAAGACTGACTGACTTTTTTGTTTATTTAAAAATAAAAAAAAAAGTGAGCTTTTACAATACTGAATTTCCCTTCGGGGATGAATAAAGTATTTTTCATTCATTTCATTTTCATTCATTTCATTTAATTTCATTCAAAAGTCCACAAAAACTTGTCAATATTCCTCTATACTGCTCGTCCCATGTAGTCCAAGTGTCCTGAGTTGCGTCCAGAATTTACTTGAAACTACGTCATTTACTATATTTTTAGAGCCTAAAAAGGAGTATTGTTCACTTCCATGAAGCGCGCACATGCACGGTCACGAAACTACGGAAGCCTCGGCGTTCAGAGCCTACTCTGCCGATAATGCAAGCGTAGAAGAAGAAATTCACTGTTTACATTGTGCTAAGAGCGACAGAGCTCTAAACAAACCGGGACAAACAGAGGAGGGGTTGGATATTGATTTAAAAGAAAGAAAGAAAGAAAAAGAGAACGCGATCTCATCTGCCGTGGCTTCCGCAGTTTTGTGAACGTGCATCGGCGTGCTTGCTGGGCATGTGATGTAGTCTTGTTTAGACTGTAAAAATATACTAAATGGCGTAGTTTGTAGTAAGTTCTGGATGCTACCCACTCAGGACACTTGGATTACATGGGACGAGCAGTATGGAGGAATATTGACAAGTTTTTGTGGACTTTTATGGACCTTTTTTGCTCGGACCATGGCGAACTCTATTGGGGGGAACGAGAAGTCGTCCTGATCTCCGGCTGCATTTGACATATTAAAAAAGTGCTCCAGAGTTTTGCTCACCATGAGGGGAAGTGGAAGACAAAGTTACATCATTCTGAGGGTGAACTATTCCTTTAATTTATTTAGTACATAAGTAGGGATGCATAATATTGGAATTTTGGCTGATATCCAATATGCTGATATTTTAAAACTCATGTGGCCAATAACCGATATCGATAACGATAGCTGAAAAAAAAATAAGCAGTCATTGTAAAAAGTGCTCCAGAGTCTTGCTCACCATGAGGGGAAGTGGAAGATAAAGTTACATCATTCTGAGGGTGGAATATTCCTTTAACAAAGACTAAAACTAAGGATGTTTTTTCAACAACTTTAGTTTTAGTTAGTTTTGTAAAGACAAGTTATCGTTTTTTTTTTAAAAACTGTCATTTTTATTTTTATTTCAGTTAACAAAAATGTCTTTTCAATTTTAGTTTCAGTTTTTCGTTAGTTTTAGTTAATTATAATAATACGACGGAATTAAAACGTTGACACTCATAAATTTCATAAGTTTTCATGCAGGTTTATGAAATAAATGAAAGTTAACAGAGAGTTTATTCTGCTTTCGTGTCACATTCTTTATTGACTGTGATCAGTTCCCATTTGTGAAGGTCAGTTACTTTATTTAGATATTTTTCTATTACAGCGACCTGGCTGAACTTTATTCTCCATGAAAATATAAAAGAAAGTTCATAAATTAATCATTATTTTCTGGTTTTGTAGACTTTAAATTAAATATATATTTAATCTAAAATCTCATTGGTTTGTTTTGAGTTTTTGTTTGTTCTGTCTGGACTTTTTGGGTTTATTTAAATTCCTGCATCACATATGAGACCAGAATGTCAAGTTTTCTGTAGAAGAACTTATATTATCGCTGACAGTGATGCAGTTTCTAAATGTTTGTGCTCGTGGACGTTTCAGGATGAAACAAAAATGTCTTTTCAATTTTAGTTTCAGTTTTTCGTTAGTTTTAGTTAATTATAATAATACGACGGAATTAAAACGTTGATACTCATAAATTTCATAAGTTTTCATGCAGGTTTATGAAATAAATGAAAGTTAACAGAGAGTTTATTCTGCTTTCATGTCACATTCTTTATTGACTGTGATCAGTTCCCATTTGTGAAGGTCAGTTACTTTATTTAGATATTTTTCTATTACAGCGACCTGGCTGAACTTTATTCTCCATGAAAATATAAAAGAAAGTTCATAAATTAATCATTATTTTCTGGTTTTGTAGACTTTAAATTAAATATATATTTAATCTAAAATCTCATTGGTTTGTTTTGAGTTTTTGTTTGTTCTGTCTGGACTTTTTTGGGTTTATTTAAATTCCTGCATCACATATGAGACCAGAATGTCAAGTTTTCTGTAGAAGAACTTATATTATCGCTGACAGTGATGCAGTTTCTAAATGTTTGTGCTCGTGGACGTTTCAGGATGAGATAAAGGAGGAAACGTATAGATGAACAGAGCGATACAGATGACAGACGTTAGCTAGAGATAAACTGCATTTGCTGCAACTGCTCAGACGTGCAGCTATTCCTGTCACTGTTTCTCAGACTGAGGAAAATATCATTTCTGACTCAAACTGCCCCCAAAAAGCCGATCACATAAAGCTCATGCAAGTTTTTGTTCTTCATGATTCGTTTGAAAACAAATAAACTGTCTGGATGTTTTAGATGAATGAGTTTGAATGTTTAAAAGTGTTTACAGCAAAAACATCCCAACGTGCTTTTAGTGACAAGTTTACAGACGATGCCGAGTTTACTCACCATCCTCCAGTTATGATGCAGTTTAAACAAATCCATCATGTGACCCACAAAAGACCGGTTCATTACCGAGGAGACCAGAACCAGGAAGGAAAACCTCCATCAGGACCAGAACCAGGAAGGAAACCTCCATCAGGACCAGAACCAGGAAGGAAAACCTCCATCAGGACCAGAACCAGGAAGAAAACCTCCATCAGGACCAGAACCAGGAAGGAAAACCTCCATCAGGACCAGAACCAGCAAGGAAAACCTCCATCAGGACCAGAACCAGGAAGGAAAACCTCCATCAGGACCAGAACCAGGAAGAAAACCTCCATCAGGACCAGAACCGGAAAGAAAAACCTCCACTAGAACCAGAACCAGGAAGGAAAACCTCCATCGGGACCAGAACCAGGAAGAAAACCTCCATCAGCACCAGGACCAGGAAGGAAAACCTCCATCAGGACCAGAACCAGGAAGGAAAACCTCCATCAGGACCAGAACCGGAAAGAAAACCTCCATCAGGACCAGAACCAGGAAGGAAAACCTCCATCAGGACCAGAACCAGGAAGAGAAACCACCATCAGGACCAGAACCAGGAAGGAAAACCTCCATCAGGACCAGAACCAGGAAGGAAAACCTCCATCAGGACCAGAACCAGCAAGAAAACCTCCATCAGGACCAGAACCGGAAAAGAAAACCTCCATCAGGACCAGAACCAGCAAGAAAACCTCCATCAGGACCAGAACCAGCAAGGAAACCTCCATCAGGACCAGAACCAGGAAGGAAAACCTCCATCAGGACCAGAACCAGGAAGGAAAACCTCCATCAGGACCAGAACCAGGAAGAAAACCACCATCAGGACCAGAACCAGGAAGAGAACTTCCATCAGGACCAGAACCAGGAAGGAAAACCTCCATCAGGACCAGAGACCAGGAAGAAAACCACCATCCAGGACCAGAACCAGGAAGAAAAACCTCCATCAGGACCAGAACCAGAAAGAAAACCTCCATCAGGACCAGAACCAGGAAGAAAACCTCCATCAGGACCAGAACCAGGAAGAAAACCACCATCAGGACCAGAACCAGGAAGAAAAACCTCCATCAGGACCAGAACCAGCAAGAAAACCTCCATCAGGACCAGAACCGGAAAGAAAACCTCCATCAGGACCAGAACCAGCAAGAAAACCTCCATCAGGACCAGAACCAGCAAGAAAACCTCCATCAGGACCAGAACCGGAAAGAAAACCTCCATCAGGACCAGAACCAGCAAGAAAACCTCCATCAGGACCAGAACCAGCAAGGAAACCTCCATCAGGACCAGAACCAGGAAGAAACCCTCCATCAGGACCAGAACCAGGAAGAAAACCACCATCAGGACCAGAACCAGGAAGAAAAGCTCCACTAGAACCAGAACCAGGAAGGAAAACCTCCATCAGGACCAGAACCAGGAAGAAAACCACCATCAGGACCAGAACCAGGAAGAAAAACCTCCATCAGGACCAGAACCAGGAAGTAGAAACTCCATCAGGACCAGAACCGAGCAAAGAAAACCTCCATCAGAACCAGAACCAGGAAGGGAAACTTCCATCAGGACCAGAACCAGGAAGAAAACCACCATCAGGACCAGAACCAGGAAGAAAAGCTCCACTAGAACCAGAACCAGGAAGGAAAACCTCCATCAGGACAAGAACCAGAAAGAAAAACCTCCACTAGAACCAGAACCAGGAAGGAAAACCTCCATCAGGACCAGAACCGGAAAGTAAAACCTCCACTAGAACCAGAACCAGGAAGGAAAACCTCCATCAGGACCAGAACCAGGAAGGAAAACTTCCATCTGACCAGAACCAGGAAGGAAAACCTCCATCAGGACCAGAACCAGGAAGGAGAAACCTCCATCAGGACCAGAACCAGGAAGAAAACCTCCATCGGGACCAGAACCAGGAAGGAAAACCTCCATCAGGCACCAGAACCAGGAAGGAAAACATCCTCCATCAGAGACCAGAACCAGGAAGGAAAACCTCCATCAGGACCAGAACCAGGAAGAAAACCTCCATCAGGACCAGAACCAGGAAGGAAAACCTCCATCAGAACAGGAACAAGGAAGGAAAACCTCCATCAGAACCAGAACCAGGAAGTAAAACCTCCATCAGGACCAGAACCAGGAAGTAAAACCTCCATCAGGACCAGAACCAAGAAGGAAAACCTCCATCAGAACCAGAACAAGGAAGGAAAACCTCCATCAGGACCAGAACAAGGAAGGAAAAACCTCCATCAGGACAAGAACCAGGAAGAGAAAACCTCCATCAGGACCAGAACCAGGACGGAAAACCTCCATCAGGACCAGAACCAGGAAGGAAAACCTCCATCAGGACCAGAACCATCGGAAGAAAAACTTTCCATCAGAACCAGAACCAGAAAGAAAACCCACCATTAGAACCAGAACCAGGAAGGAAAACCTCCATCAGGACCAGCACCAGGAAGAAAAACCTCCATCAGAACCAGAACCAGAAAGAAAACCCACCATTAGAACCAGAACCAGGAAGGAAAAACCTCCATCAGGACCAGAACCAGGAAGAAAAACTCCATCAGAACCAGAACCAGAAAGAAAACCCACCATCAGAACCAGAACCAGGAAGTAAAACCTCCATCAGGACCAGAACCAGGAAGGAAAACCTCCATCAGAACCAGAACCAGGAGGAAAACCTCCATCAGGACCAGAACCAGGAAGGAAAACCTCCATCAGAACCAGAACCAGGAAGGAAAACCTCCATCAGAACCAGAACCAGGAAGTAAAACCTCCATCAGGACCAGAGACCAGGAAGGAAAACCTCCATCAGAACCAGAACCAGGAAGAGAAACCCTCCATCAGGACCAGAACCAGGAAGGAAAACCTCCATCAGGACCAGAACCAGGAAGGAAAACCTCCATCAGGACCAGAACCAGGAAGGAAAACCCTCCATCAGAACCAGAACCAGGAGGAAAACCTCCATCAGGACCAGAACCAGGAAGGAAAACCTCCATCAGAACCAGAACCAGGAAGGAAAACCTCCATCAGGACCAGAACCAGGAAGGAAAACCTCCATCAGGACCAGAACCAGGAAGAAAAACCACCATCAGGACCAGAACCAGGAAGGAAAACCTCCATCAGAACCAGAACCAGGAGGAAAACCTCCATCAGGACCAGAACCAGGAAGGAAAACCTCCATCAGAACCAGAACCAGGAAGGAAAACCTCCATCAGGACCAGAACCAGGAAGGAAAACCTCCATCAGGACCAGAACCAGGAAGGAAAACCTCCATCAGAACCAGAACCAGGAAGGAAAACCTCCATCAGAACCAGAACCAGGAAGTAAAACCTCCATCAGGACCAGAACCAGGAAGGAAAACCTCCATCAGAACCAGAACCAGGAAGGAAAACCTCCATCAGGACCAGAACCAGGAAGGAAAACCTCCATCAGGACCAGAACCAGGAAGGAAAACCTCCATCAGGACCAGAACCAGGAAGGAAAACCTCCATCAGAACCAGAACCAGGAGGAAAACCTCCATCAGGACCAGAACCAGGAAGGAAAACCTCCATCAGAACCAGAACCAGGAAGGAAAACCTCCATCAGGACCAGAACCAGGAAGGAAAACCTCCATCAGAACCAGAACAAGGAAGAAAACCTCCATCAGGACCAGAACCAGGATGATGTAGAGAGAAGTAGACCAATAAAAGCATGTTCCATACGCTCACCTTCACATCCACAGAGTGTGCATGTGGACGTGTACATGCACTTTTACAAGTACTTTATACGATACTTCGTTGTTCATAATCACATACTGATGTGGTAATAAAAGCTGAAGTCCAGCGCTCATAGTTCAGACGTTTCCATCTGTGTTTGCATGTGGGAGATGAAACGGGATCAAACGCATTTCTAACGGAGATGTTACCACGTTTCTGATCAGAGATTTTCCATCAGGCACAGGAGAACCAGCCGTCCAGCAAACATCAGGATCAGAGATTTTCCATCAGGCACAGGAGAACCAGCCGTCCAGCAAACATCAGGATCAGAGATTTTCCATCAGGCACAGGAGAACCAGCCGTCCAGCAAACATCAGGATCAGAGATTTTCCATCAGGCACAGGAGAACCAGCCGTCCAGCAAACATCAGGATCAGAGATTTTCCATCAGGCACAGGAGAACCAGCCGTCCAGCAAACATCAGGATCAGAGATTTTCCATCAGGCACAGGAGAACCAGCCGTCCAGCAAACATCAGGATCAGAGATTTTCCATCAGGCACAGGAGAACCAGCCGTCCAGCAAACATCAGGATCAGAGAGATTTTCCATCAGGCACAGGAGAACCAGCCGTGCAGCAAACATCAGGATCAGAGATTTTCCATCAGGCACAGGAGAACCAGCCGTCCAGCAAACATCAGGATCAGAGATTTTCCATCAGGCACAGGAGAACCAGCCGTCCAGCAAACATCAGGATCAGAGATTTTCCATCAGGCACAGGAGAACCAGCCGTCCAGCAAACATCAGGATCAGAGAGATTTTCCATCAGGCACAGGAGAACCAGCCGTGCAGCAAACATCAGGATCAGAGATTTTCCATCAGGCACAGGAGAACCAGCCGTCCAGCAAACATCAGGATCAGAGATTTTCCATCAGGCACAGGAGAACCAGCCGTCCAGCAAACATCAGGATCAGAGATTTTCCATCAGGCACAGGAGAACCAGCCGTCCAGCAAACATCAGGATCAGAGAGATTTTCCATCAGGCACAGGAGAACCAGCCGTGCAGCAAACATCAGGATCAGAGAGAGCGGGGATGCTGGGACACGTCTGACTCAATTCCTCTCAGGATGTGTCAAGCTCGTATCTGTTTGTGAAGGTTTCATACGATTCAAATTCTCCTATCGTGTTCATACGTTTGCTGACCGTTTTAATACCTTTTGAAAACCAGTTTTCTAAAAAGATTGTTTTATCTTTGTGTAAGATCCTGCTTCCACTGGGGTTCATTTTCAGAAAATATAATGTGTCATTTCATTGTTACGCAGATGACATCCAGATATATCTACCTTTGAAATCTGGCGGGGATCTAGGGAACTTTCTTAAGTGCTTGGAGGATGTCAAAACATGGCTGAAATTGAACTTTCTCTGCCTAAATGAGAATAAAACAGAAATCATTGTTTTTGGGAAACCTGATGTTCTGGCAGGTTGCAGCAGTGCAGTTGGTTCCCTGGACTCAAACTGCAGCTTTGTACGGAATTTAGGGTTTATTTTTGATTGTAATTTTAAATTTGATAGACAAGTCAGTGCAGTAGTCCAGTCTAGCTTTCACCACTTGAGGCTTATTAGTAAAATTAAACCTTATATACCTCTGAATGTCCTTGAAAGGGTCATTCACGTGTTTATCTTTTCTAGACTGGACTACTGAAACTCCCTCTATGGTGGGATTGATCAGTCTCTCCTCCGCCGTCTTCAGCTGGTCCAAAACGCAGCTGCCCGCTTGTTAATGGGGACAAGACGATGGGAGCACATCACCCCAGTACTGCGTTCTCTTCACTGGCTGCCTGTGTCTTTTAGAGTTGTCTTTAAAATTTTACTCCTGGCTTTAAATGTTTGAATGGTTTAGCGCCTTCGTATCTCTCTGAGCTCCTGAATGTCCACCGTCTGTCTGGAGCTCTGAGATCGGAGGACCAGATGCTGCTGGTTGTTCCCCGGACTCGTCTTGTTACTCGAGGAGACCGAGCCTTTGCTGTTGTAGCCCCCAAGCTCTGGAATGGTCTCCCTCTTTCTGTGAGGTCTGCTAGCACCGTTAACGAATTTAAATCTTTTTTAAAAACTCATCTTTTTACTCTGGCTTTTGACTCCAGAGAGCTCCATCATTAAGCCAGAATCTGTATGTTGATTTTATTGTTTTCCACTTTTTTTTTTTATTGGTGTTACTTTTTTTTATTGGTGTTATTATTGTGATTATTTTTATATGATTTTACTTTTTATTTTTACTCACCTGTACAGCACTTTGTTACCTTTGGTATTTAAAAGCGCTTTATAAATAAAGCTTTAATTGATTGATTGATATTTGTTTTTCCATAAAATACAGTTGTTTGAAGATCATGTTCCACTGTAATAAAGCCTGTTTGTGAAAGTTTGCCATTAGAGGTGGTTTTCCTGTCAGGAAAAGTCCTGAGCTGAAAAGATAGCTTGGGATAATATTCCACATGCTATGGGAACTCTCTTAATCCAACTGATTTTATTGTTTGGTTGAAAGAGGTGGAAGTGATCACATTTAGTCCCCCTTCGGCTGGTGAGTTTGAAAAACTTTGTTGGGTTTATATTTGCAGATAAGCTCAAAGATAATTTTGTGAGCAGGTGGAGGCAGGAATGTGGTGAAGCTGCTCTGAACAAAGCTTCCTCTGCTCTACATGGACAGATAAATCTCCTCCAGCCCGGAAAATCATTCACATTTAATCCATCAATCAACGGAAGTATATCAGGTTGAGGGTGTCATTGGGGTTCTTAGATAACTTTATGCACAGGTAAGTTTCTTCAGCTACTCATTTGAATGTTCTGCGTTGCCTGTATTTTCAGGAAGTGACGTAATGACGCTGATCAACGCTGAGTGACGCTTCTGTTAAGCTAGCAAAAGTTAACTGTTTTAGGCCGGAAGTTGTGAGAACGTTTTTGTCTGTTTTCACTGTTTTTGTTACAAAAATCAGTCTGAAAACTTAATTATATCTCAGTGAAGGACTTGAATGTGGAATAAACCATTTATTTAAATGTCTATCAGTCTAAATAGGTGGTTAATGAATGTTATTATCGGCGCATTGACGTTAAAATCATATTTTATTGAGGAAAGCGGACCGGAGGTTGTCGGTGACGTCAGCTAGCTTAGCTTACATGACAGTCTGGATCAGAGGTCTGGTTCTGGAGCAGGACGCAGCTCAGGTGCAGCAGTCCGCGCAGATAATCAGCCTCGCAGTTGCCTTCACGGACTGAAAATGCTGTCTTACATCATCGGCGTGAGTATTTCTCTACTTCACCTTCTCACATTGAGTTTTTATTCCAGCTAACTCCGTGTCGTTAGCTAAAGCTAAGACGGGTGGTGTTCCAGGCCGGAGCCGGCGTGACTCACCCCCTCCGTTAAGGATTAAACTAAATGACTTTTAGCCAGACAACGCCCCGCGGAGGTCCCAGACAGCCGGCGGCTCGCGCTGAGCTGCAGGCGGCTCGCGCTGAGCTACCGGCGGCTCGCGCTGAGCTGCTGGTGGTCTGAGTCCTCCGCTTCTGACCTTCATCTCCCAGCTGATCCGCGGCGGCTTTGACAGCATCATCAACCTCATCTTCAGACTCTTCTTCTCCAAGCGGAGACCCGCCATCACCCTCGAGGACCCCAACATCAAATACGCCCTCCGGCTGATCGACAAACAGGTAACCCGCGAGCCTGCAAACGCAGCTGGTGCGTTCACGTGCCTCCGTGTGTGAGTAACTTTGGTGTTTCTGGTGCAGATCGTCAGTCATGACACGAGGAAGTTCCGCTTCGCGCTGCCTTCATCCGAGCACGTCCTGGGGCTGCCCATCGGTCAGTAGCTGTCACTGGAGATGCATGACGTCATGCATGCACGTGCAGCAGAAAGTAGTCAGCCACTCAGAGAGATGAGGGAGGTGTAATCTTCATCACAGCTCCACTCCAACGATGATGGAATAATCCAGGTCATCACAGCGTAGGATTTGTTTGCCATTTATGTTTTAAAATAAAAACTAGGGATGTACGATATGGGAAATTTGGCCGATATCCAATATGCCGATATTTTAAAACTCACGTGGCCGATAACTGATACTGATATTAAAGCTGAAAAAAATAAGCAGTCATGGCAAATAGCAGTTTTGTTATCCGTTTCCAACACTTTGAAAAATAGGGGTGGTAAAAAATATCGATACACTGAAATATCGCGATATTTTCATATGTCAATATCAAATCAATGTTTAAAAAATGCTGTATTGATCTATTTTACTTACAAATGTGGGATTTGTATTTCAGTTATAAAATCTCACGATATTTCGTGAATTCTCATGAGATTTCGTAACAGAACGATGAAATAATGCAAGATTTCTTTAGTAAAATAGATTGACACCGTGTTTTTAAATGTCAACATGATATCAGCATATGAAAATATTGTGATATTTCAGTGTATCATTTTTACCCCCACCCCTAGTTTTTGAAGAAGTTTTTTGTTGTTTTTTGGGTTTTTTTTTAGACTCAGTGGGTTGGCCGATGTTCAATAGCTGTAAGGCTGATATAGGCCGATACTGATGGGGGGGTTATATCGTGCATCTCTAATAAAAACAGAAGTTCATGACGGAGGTCAGAGGTCTCCAGCAGGTCTGCAGACTGTAGCTGGTCCAGTCCTCCTGTAGACCGGCCATGTCTGAGCTGTTTCTGGGAAACGCAGACTCCCAGCTCCCTCCACGGTTTGTCTGCGGGGTCCAGGTCTGGAGACCGGCTGGGCTGCTTTGTACGGAGCCCCTCCCTCCTTACCTGAGCGGTGTAAGGAAGGAGGGACCACGTTCCACCTTCACTGATGGAAGGAGGCTAAAACCTCCCCGTGCATGGACCTGTTTATTCTCCCCATAACGCGGATCAGTCCTCCTGTCCCCTTCACAGAGAAACAGCCCCACAGCATGATGTTTCCACCCCCATGCTTCACAGTAGGTCTGCTGCTGATAATGCAGCTCAGCTTTCTTTCTCTCTCTCTTTCTCTCTCTCTTTCTCTCTCTCTTTCTCTCTCTCTCTCACTCACTCACTAACTTAAAGGGACTTGAGGCAGGAATTTAAAAAGAACCGAACATTCATGTCCGTGTTTTTCATACTAATGGGTGATGAAGCTCTAAATACCAAAAATAACAGGCTGTGTGCTGCATAAAGCTGCAATTCGGTGTCTGAATTTCCCGCGCTGCCCTGCAGACGTGACGTTAAATGACGCTACATCTGCAGTTCTGATCCAGGAAGAAGACGTTGCGGTAAATTCAAACACTGTAAGCGATAGTTATGGATTCTTCTGCCGTCAGCAAACGATCCAGATCAACTGAAAGACACTAAAATGTGGAACTATGAAGAAAAAGCGTAGAAACAACATTATAGCTTCAGTTTGTGCTCTGTGACAGCTTGGTGGGGGCTGCAGGTACCTGAAGCACCACTCACGAGTTTCGTTTCTTAATCTTTTATTTAATTAAAAGAATAATTTAATTAATTAATCCCTTTAATTAAAGGATACGTTTCTTGTTTTCAACCTGGACCTTTTTTCTAGGAGTTTCTACGTGCATTTACTCACCGGTAAAGTTTCTGCATCACTTTGACTCCTTGGTAAGATATTACGTTGAGTTTCCCTTCGGTGTTCCTCCAGTAAAATGGCAGACGGGGCAGCCTCTATAAGACATTATCTGCAGTAAAACTCCACCATTTCATCAATACTTTAAGTAGAATGACGGAATGAATGAGTACTATTGTCCTGTGAGTCCAGAGTTTCTCTGATTGTGTTTTTGTTGTAGCAGCTGATCTTCTCAGCTGTACGATGGAAACGCATCGTGAACACGCGGCCCTGAAAAGTGTGTAGAACCCTGATAACTAACGGAAAGATAAATCTGGACTCACAGGACCATAGTACTCGTTCATTCCTTCATTCTACTTAAAGCATTGATGAAATGAAGGAGTTTTACTGCAGATAATGTCTGATATAGAGGCTGCCCCGTCTTCGAAATTGTACTGGATGCACGCCGAAGGGCGAGTCATTGTAATATCTTCTAAAGGACTCAAAGTGATGCAGAAACTTTACTGGAGAGTAAATGCACGAAGAAACTCCTGGAAATAAGGTCCATGTTGAAAAAAAACAAGCTTGTCCTTTAAGATCCCCATTAATAATTGCAGCGACAATTACTATTCTCCCCAGCGTCTCATTTTTACATCGTTTACTAGAGAGGCACGATAACCTTTAAAAAAAAAAAAAAAAAAAGACGACCGGTAAATTTCAGCTGCTAAAGACCGATACCGATAACTGACAACGATAACACGTGCATACCTGATCATGACATCAATACAATTAACAAAACCAAAAAGACTTCACTTTTTAAATGAAGAAAACTATCAGCAAGCCTCTCAAACATTTTTTAAAAGATATCAATCTAACTATCTGGTATCTTCAATATCTCAAATGCACATCAACTTAAATAAGGTGCATTGTTTACTGATAAACAAAAAAGGCTCCTAGACCTGATGCAAGCATCAGGATTACAATGATGAAGTTAAAAATGTGGAGAACGATGCTCTGACGAGTTGGATTTAAACATTTATTGTATGCTAACACTCTGAAAATGTTTATTTGTAAACAGTAGTATTGACTGACAGGTCAGACTTGTTTACGTAAACAGGGAGCATTTTAACAGCAGTAACTCTGCTCTCATATGTGAGTGGACCACATAATAATATGGATCTTATCGGGGCACGTCTTCATGATATCGCAGCTATCGGAATTGGGGCTGGGCGATATGGACCAAATATCAAACCATGATATTTTTTTTGGATGATAATATAGGATATATACCAGTATTTTCAATTCATGTCAAACAGCTGTATTTTAGTACTGAACCATCAAAAAGGCATCGCTGCACTGCAGAGATGGACCTGAAAACACATGTTTGTTAGATCAAAGTGATGAAAGACGGCTGCTGGTTTTGTGATTCTGTGTAAGAGTCTTGGGGACGATCGTCTTCCACACCGTTCAGGTGACCGATGCCGTCAGTCGAGGTGCAACCGGGTCATTACGGAAAAATAAAACAAACATTTGCACAACTAATACAGCAACATAACGATACTTGTAACTACCATGTTTCACTCATGTAAATATCATATTGTGATTTCATATCAGTATATCGCATGTCCTGTTATCGGGCCGGTAATGATCGTGCACCCCCACCATTCACCCACTCTCTTATTCCGTTCATTTTATCGTTTACAAAGGTCAAATGAACGATGGATTACGCGGTTCTGTGAGGAAGTTTTCATTGCGGTGCTAACCACCACGCCACCGTGCAGCCCTGTTTTTGTTTTTATTTTTATTATTGTGTATATTTTTAATGGTCATATAATTTTTGTTGGACCCCAAGAAGAATAGCTGCAGCTCGCTACAGCTAATGGGGATCTTAAACAAACTAAACTCAACGAAACTCTCTTCTTCACACACACACACGTTTGTTTTTCTATCCCTGTGGGGTACATCCATTGACATAATGCATTCTCTAGCCCCTTACCCTAAACCTAACACCCATAACTGATTGCCTAAACCTAACCCTCGTCCTAATCCTGACCAAAACCTAAATGTAATGTAATCTCTAAAACCTAATCTTGACCCTGAAAACGGGGTTTGTACCCATGGGGACCGGGACTACAGGTGTCCTCCTGGTGTCCTCCCCCCCCTCTCTGGTTGAGTTGGACTCTGACTGGTTGAGGATGTGGACAGGTGTGTTTCATTCAGATAACCGGTTCAAACCGGGACCAGTAATACAGGGAGTGGAGGACAGGAGAAGTTGCAGGCCGGTTAGAGACAGAAATCTGTCTTTTCCTCCATAATCTGCAGATAAATTCATTTAACCTCCTCCGCTGGTGTCCTGGCTTATTTTCCTCCGTCCGTCTCATAGCTGACTGTAGCTATGCTGAAGATCAGACCCCCCCGTCTCTCTGAGGAGGACTCTCTGGCTCCACCTTGTCTGGTTTCTGTGGTTTTGTCCCTAACTGAGCCGGGCTGTCCTCGTTCTCCTGCAGGACAGCACATCTACTTGTCTGCAAAGGTGGACGGGAAGTTGGTTGTCCGTCCGTACACGCCGGTGTCCAGCGACGATGACAAAGGCTACGTGGACCTGGTGGTGAAGGTGAGAGCTGCGTTTCTGCCGTTGTGTCCGGATGTTTGCGGTTTTAGGGACGGTTTTCTTGTTGCTTTGTGGTGGCAGGTTTACTTTAAAGACGTGAACCCGAAATTCCCAGAGGGCGGGAAGATGAGTCAGTACCTGGAGAGCCTGAAGATCGGGGAGACCATCGACTTCAGAGGACCCAGCGGGCTCCTCGTGTACAAAGGCAAAGGTAAGCAGGGGAACGCGGTGGGGTGGGGGGGTTAGCCTGCAGGTTTGTGAAACGTTGAACATTTCTCCTCTGCAGGTGTGTTCGCCATTCAGCCGGATAAAAAGTCTCCAGCCGAGACGAGGACGGCCAAACACGTGGGGATGATCGCTGGAGGGACAGGTGAGGGAACGTGCTCACATATCAATCATTTTTCACCGTGAGGTCACAAGGCTTTGAGGAACTCAGAGAGAGGGATGGGCGATATTTTATCGTGTGCGATATATCCTCAAAGAAATTCCCCACATTAACAATTTGAATTTATCGTTTTTATCGTGAGATGACAATTTATCAGGTTGTATTTGCAGTTTCACTACTTTGGTCTCTTTAATAAGCCAAGTTAGTTTTGCTGTTTGCATCGTTTGAATAAATGTGGAATTTGGTCTCTCATATTTCAGACTTGTTTGCTTGGTGTCACTGCAGTTTTGCAATACAGGTGCACTACTTGAACTTAATTGACCTATGGCTAAACCACGCCCCCAAACGCGATGAGCCAATCACAGTGCGCACAGCTATCCCATACACTCGGACATTCTCTGCTTGAACATCCATTGAAATGCATTGAAGTTAGTCCGTTTTTGTTCGTTTTTATGAGTTCTTTTTAGTTTAAAATGGTCAAACGTGTGCATGGGGTACATGCAACTCCGATACTAGGTATCCTGAGAGGCTGGGTGACGGGGCGTATTTTTTTGCCTTTTACCAAGTCACATCAAGCCAAAGTTATGCGGCAGACCACAACATCAACTGAACGTGGATAAAATGAACAAGGATGTCTACATCTGTTCTGAGGTAAGGCAACATCGTATTCGAGGCAACATGTTGTCACTTTGCTTGAAAGAAACATGAAGTTACCTTCCCTAACGTTAGTTTAAGTTGGCTAACGCTAGCTAAACATGCTAGTTTTGGTACGCGGTAACGGTACATAAGACGCTGTCGTGTAGTACAGGTGTGGTGTAGTAACGTCGATAACGACACGTCTCTGGCTTCCAAGCTGCAGCCAGACTGCTCCGCTTCCGTGGCTGTTTGATCAGTTTTTGTCAGATGATCACTTTTTGGCACAACAGCAGCCGTGCAGCAGTTTGGGCAAGAAACTGAGGGAGCGACACGAGTCACATTCAGAGATTCACAGGCTGATTTCTACTCCCAGTTTAAGACGTGAACAATTTCTTTTTGTTTGTTTGTATTGTTTTTATGTTTTTTAATTTATCTTGTCATGATCTCTCTGTCTGATCACGCGTCTGTTGTCCGTGTTGACAGCTGTCATCTCCCGAAATGTCACATAGCGCCTGTCACCGAATGTTTGTTTGTCCGAGTGAGTGGAGGGGGCGTGGCTTAGCCATAGGCCAATTGATATAGTTTAGAGGCTTCTAGTATTTTGTAGGGCTTTCAAGACAGAATTTAGTGACATATTTATAATACAAAATATTTTGCTGATAGTTTTTATCATCACTTATCGTTACCGTGATAAATAAGAGAAATTATCGTGATACATTTTTTAGTCCATATTGCCCATCCCTACTCAGATGTATTTTATTTGATCCCACTGTGAGCAGAATTTAAACTGTGGCGAGTTTAAGACACTGGTGGTCATTTTCTCTCTGTTATACTGGAAGTCAGTGGGAGGCATCGTCTGCTTTGGAGCAGCGTAACCACAAAACCGTGTGTTTGAGCAACTTTTGTGCGCCGGTCACAAATGAAGCTGACAAGTTTTCCTACGTTTTGATATCAAATTTATGTCGGTACGATGAAAGCTGGAGGAGTTATGGCCGCCTGTTTCACATCTGAAAATGCTTCCTGATTTTTACTAAACTGTAACAGATATGTAAATATCCTTTCACATGGTTAAAGTTTCATCTTTTATGACCTGTTTAAACTTAGAAACATCATTCAGTGTGATGGTATGGCTGAGCTATGGAGCTCCAAAGTGACCTGGGTTTTTGGCTGATTCCGACCAAATCCCACTCATTTCTATGGGACTAAACATCGCAGTTTTTGTGCGAATTGCAGAAACACCGTTTGAGTTTTGTACATAAAAACAGATAGCACACTATTCCCGGCCGAGACGCACATTTTGATATAACTTCTGTGGGGGTGCTGGGAGGAGTAGGCCATCAAAAAAAAGATTGTGGAATAAACGCTTTCAAATCTTATTTTAAACAAACTTTCCAGCACAGAGCGATCTGTGTGCTCTGTTTAGAAACCATGTTTTTAAGTGGATAAACATCACTGCTCATGTCAAGATAGATTTTTTCCCCCAAACAGAAGTTTACTAAGTTCAGCATCTCTGCAGATGCTGAACAGTGACGTTCGGTGGTTCTCTGCAGATGCTGAACGGTGACGTTCGGTGGTTCTCTGCAGATGCTGAACGGTGACGTTCGGTGGTTCTCTGCAGATGCTGAACAGTGACGTTCGGTGGTTCTCTGCAGATGCTGAACGGTGACGTTCGGTGGTTCTCTGCAGATGCTGAACGGTGACGTTCGGTGGTTCTCTGCAGATGCTGAACAGTGACGTTCAGACGTTCGGTGGTTCTCTGCAGATGCTGAACGGTGACGTTCGGTGGTTCTCTGCAGATGCTGAACGGTGACGTTCGGTGGTTCTCTGCAGATGCTGAACAGTGACGTTCGGTGGTTCTCTGCAGATGCTGAACGGTGACGTTCGGTGGTTCTCTGCAGATGCTGAACAGTGACGTTCGGTGGTTCTCTGCAGATGCTGAACGGTGACGTTCGGTGGTTCTCTGCAGATGCTGAACGGTGACGTTCGGTGGTTCTCTGCAGATGCTGAACAGTGACGTTCGGTGGTTCTCTGCAGATGCTGAACGGTGACGTTCGGTGGTTCTCTGCAGATGCTGAACGGTGACGTTCGGTGGTTCTCTGCAGATGCTGAACAGTGACGTTCAGACGTTCGGTGGTTCTCTGCAGATGCTGAACGGTGACGTTCGGTGGTTCTCTGCAGATGCTGAACGGTGACGTTCGGTGGTTCTCTGCAGATGCTGAACGGTGACGTGCGGTGGTTCTCTGCAGATGCTGAACGGTGACGTTCGGTGGTTATCTGCAGATGCTGAACGGTGACGTTCGGTGGTTCTCTGCAGATGCTGAACTGTGACGTTCGGTGGTTATCTGCAGATGCTGAACGGTGACGTGCGGTGGTTATCTGCAGATGCTGAACGGTGACGTTCAGACGTTCGGTGGTTCTCTGCAGATGCTGAACGGTGACGTTCGGTGGTTCTCTGCAGATGCTGAACGGTGACGTTCAGACGTTCGGTGGTTCTCTGCAGATGCTGAACGGTGACGTTCGGTGGTTCTCTGCAGATGCTGAACAGTGACGTTCAGACGTTCGGTGGTTCTCTGCAGATGCTGAACAGTGACGTTCAGACGTTCGGTGGTTCTCTGCAGATGCTGAACAGTGACGTTCGGTGGTTCTCTGCAGATGCTGAACGGTGACATTCAGACGTTCGGTGGTTCTCTGCAGATGCTGAACAGTGACGTTCAGACGTTCGGTGGTTCTCTGCAGATGCTGAACAGTGAGGTTCAGACGTTCGGTGGTTCTCTGCAGATGCTGAACAGTGACGTTCAGACGTTCGGTGGTTCTCTGCAGATGCTGAACGGTGACGTTCGGTGGTTCTCTGCAGATGCTGAACGGTGACGTTCGGTGGTTCTCTGCAGATGCTGAACGGTGACGTTCGGTGGTTCTCTGCAGATGCTGAACAGTGACGTTCAGACGTTCGGTGGTTCTCTGCAGATGCTGAACAGTGACGTTCAGACGTTCGGTGGTTCTCTGCAGATGCTGAACGGTGACGTTCGGTGGTTCTCTGCAGATGCTGAACGGTGACGTTCAGACGTTCGGTGGTTCTCTGCAGATGCTGAACTGTGACGTTCGGTGGTTCTCTGCAGATGCTGAACGGTGACGTTCAGACGTTCGGTGGTTCTCTGCAGATGCTGAACGGTGACGTTCAGACGTTCGGTGGTTCTCTGCAGATGCTGAACAGTGACGTTCAGACGTTCGGTGGTTCTCTGCAGATGCTGAACAGTGACGTTCGGTGGTTCTCTGCAGATGCTGAACGGTGACATTCAGACGTTCGGTGGTTCTCTGCAGATGCTGAACAGTGACGTTCAGACGTTCGGTGGTTCTCTGCAGATGCTGAACAGTGAGGTTCAGACGTTCGGTGGTTCTCTGCAGATGCTGAACAGTGACGTTCAGACGTTCGGTGGTTCTCTGCAGATGCTGAACGGTGACGTTCGGTGGTTCTCTGCAGATGCTGAACGGTGACGTTCGGTGGTTCTCTGCAGATGCTGAACGGTGACGTTCGGTGGTTCTCTGCAGATGCTGAACGGTGACGTTCAGACGTTCGGTGGTTCTCTGCAGATGCTGAACGGTGACGTTCGGTGGTTCTCTGCAGATGCTGAACAGTGACGTTCAGACGTTCGGTGGTTCTCTGCAGATGCTGAACAGTGACGTTCGGTGGTTCTCTGCAGATGCTGAACGGTGACATTCAGACGTTCGGTGGTTCTCTGCAGATGCTGAACAGTGACGTTCAGACGTTCGGTGGTTCTCTGCAGATGCTGAACAGTGAGCGTTCAGACGTGTGGTTCTCTGCAGATGCTGAACAGTGACGTTCAGACGTTCGGTGGTTCTCTGCAGATGCTGAACGGTGACGTTCGGTGGTTCTCTGCAGATGCTGAACGGTGACGTTCGGTGGTTCTCTGCAGATGCTGAACGGTGACGTTCGGTGGTTCTCTGCAGATGCTGAACGGTGACGTTCAGACGTCTCTGAGATGTTTTGCGTATTTTCGTTGTTTTCTTTTTTGGATACTAATCAGTTACGATCATGCTTTCGGTGGTTCTCTGCAGATGCTGAACGGTGACGTTCGGTGGTTCTCTGCAGATGCTGAACGGTGACGTTCAGACGTTCGGTGGTTCTCTGCAGATGCTGAACGGTGACGCTCAGACGCTCGGTGGTTCTCTGCAGATGCTGAACAGTGACGTTCAGACGATACGTCGGTGGTTCTCTGCAGATGCTGAACGGTGACGTTCGGTGGTTCTCTGCAGATGCTGAACGGTGACGTTCGGTGGTTCTCTGCAGATGCTGAACGGTGACGTTCAGACGTTCGGTGGTTCTCTGCAGATGCTGAACGGTGACGTTCAGACGTTCGGTGGTTCTCTGCAGATGCTGAACGGTGACGCTCAGACGCTCGGTGGTTCTCTGCAGATGCTGAACGGTGACGCTCAGACGCTCCTGCAGATGACGTGACTCAACTTCGGTTCTCTGCAGATGCTGAACAGTGACGCTCAGACGCTCGGTGGTTCTCTGCAGATGCTGAACAGTGACGTTCAGACGCTCGGTGGTTCTCTGCAGATGCTGAACGGTGACGCTCGGTGGTTCTCTGCAGATGCTGAACGGTGACGTCAGACGCTCGGTGGTTCTCTGCAGATGCTGAACGGTGACGCTCGGTGGTTCTCTGCAGATGCTGAACGGTGACGCTCGGTGGGTTCTCTGCAGATGCTGAACAGTGACGCTCGACGCTCGGGTTCTCTGCAGATGCTGAACAGTGACGTTCAGACGTTCGGTGGTTCTCTGCAGATGCTGAACAGTGACGTTCAGACGTTCGGTGGTTCTCTGCAGATGCTGAACAGTGACGTTCAGACGTCCGGTGGTTCTCTGCAGATGCTGAACAGTGACGCTCAGACGCCCGGTGGTTCTCTGCAGATGCTGAACGGTGACGCTCAGACGCTTCGGTGGTTCTCTGCAGATGCTGAACGGTGACGCTCAGACGTGTGGTTATCTGCAGATGCTGAACGGTGACGTTCAGCGTCCGGTGGTTCTCTGCAGATGCTGAACGGTGACGCTCGGTGGTTCTCTGCAGATGCTGAACGGTGACGCTCAGACGCTCGGTGGTTCTCTGCAGATGCTGAACAGTGACGCTCAGACGCTCGGTGGTTCTCTGCAGATGCTGAACAGTGACGTTCAGACGTTCGGTGGTTCTCTGCAGATGCTGAACAGTGACGTTCAGACGTTCGGTGGTTCTCTGCAGATGCTGAACAGTGACGTTCAGACGTTCGGTGGTTCTCTGCAGATGCTGAACGGTGACGTTCGGTGGTTCTCTGCAGATGTTGAACAGTGACGTTCGGTGGTTCTCTGCAGATGCTGAACAGTGACGTTCGGTGGTTCTCTGCAGATGCTGAACAGTGACGTTCGGTGGTTCTCTGCAGATGCTGAATGGTGACGTTCGGTGGTTATCTGCAGATGCTGAACGGTGACGTTCGGTGGTTCTCTGCAGATGCTGTAGCTGGAACAGCTGCGTCTGTGCAGATTCACTGTTGCTCTAAACAGTTTGACGCATCATAACGCTGTTACATAATGCTGTTGATACATGATGATGTATCAAGAATCGTCCGGTGCCAAATGATTTGCAGATTAAAGTTTTTCGTGGGAATCGGCACTTCAGAATCCCAGAAAACGGATGGCTGCGGGAACAGGGGGGCAGTGTTTGACTAGTGAACACGGTTCATGTCTGATTTCACTTGTTCACCTCCTTCTTCGCTCCAGGGATCACGCCGATGCTGCAGCTCATCACCGCGGTGACCAGTGACCCTCAGGACCAGACGGTGTGTTACCTGCTGTTCGCCAACCAGGTGAGCCTCACGGACCCAGTGTTAACTTTGACAGCAAATTTTCATTTAGTTTCGTCGTAGTCTTTTGACTAAAATGTTTAGTTTTAGTCACAATTTCGTCATTTTAAATCGATTAGTTTTCGTCAATGAAAATATCAGTATAGTTGACTAAAATATGGGGTTAAATGTAAATGTGTAAGTTTGAATGTAAAACACATGTACGCAGATTTTGCTTATTTAAAAGAAAAAGGTGCATTCTTATGCAGTTTCTTTGCCTTGCTGAAGTAGGATTTGTGAAGAGGAAAGAAAAAAACTTTTTAAATGAACGCCTGTTATTCTAAGTTGCAAGACTGACTGTTGTTTTATTTAATTTATATATACATACATGCATACATACATACTCATAGTGGTTATTTCTATCATACAGTTTTACGTTAAACGCAAACTGATAAGAAGTTACAGCAAAATTAAAATAACAGGAACAAGAAAAAAAAATTATATTTAATAAATTGGTCATTTCTGAAATTTATTAATTTACACCTTCCATTTAGACTCTTCACTCTCTACTTAGTGCTTAAATAGATAATTCAAAGTGAAGTTGATGATGATAAAAATAATGATGATAATAATAATAATAATGATGATGATGATGATGATAATACTGTAATAGTGAATCAAACTTGATAATAAAGTGATACGTTTGCATCCGTCTGTTTCAGGCTGCTAAGTGCAACAGTGCCTGTTAGGTGTCTTAACAAACAGGGACCGTCCAGTCCAAAGAAGGTGGATTGGAACATGAATTTGCTGCTCGGATCAGCTGAACAGACCATAATTTCAGCCTGGGTTATTGGAGGACTTATTTTCATTTGTGGTTGTCTGAATTATTATGGTTACTGAACTTCAGCAAAGTCCGCTCATCAACATCATCCATGGTGGTGTAGCCGCTCAGAGCCGCTCCGTTGGTTCTGAGCGGATCCGAGTCTAAACTCCGCCCACCCGACTCGTCACTGAGTCGGCCGGGCAGTAAATGGAGCGGACCCTGTCATAGTGCCGGTGTCTCCACAGCGCCACTTCTGTCTGAACTTTCTGCGTGGCTGTTCGTGCTGGTTTCTCCTCCCGTTCACGGCGCTTTCCTTTGGAGGCGGCCTCCTGCTAACACTCTGAACATGTTCGCGCTACTTGACCAGCCTGAGCTAAACGCTGGTCGTTCGTAAATGGAGGTAACGGATGGTCCTCTCTGCCACGAGTGCGTGTTTGTGTGTGTTGTGTGCACGCGCTACTTTCACCCTGCAGACACCAGAGCAGCATAAAGAAGAAATCCACAATATGAAGATTTAAAAACATGAATTATTTGGAGCAAATATTTACTCGCCATGAGTCGGGTATCTCTGAGATGTACTCGCCAAACAGAAAATTTACTACTCGCATTTACGTCTGGCGAGTGTTGCACATACACAAACACACACATGTGAATACATGAAATAAAACAACAGTCAGTCTGGCGCCGTAATAGCAGACATTGTTCATTTAAAAGGAGTTTTTTCCTTTCCTCTTCACTACTTTTACTTCATTTCATCACACGTTTCAGGTCTTTTTTATCATCATATCAAAGTAATGAGAACATTCTTCCTTCAAAAGTAAAGAACTTTGCAAACTTCTTTCTTTTGGTTTCTTGTTTGTTTTTAAATGTCTTATGTTCAATAAAGAATCAAATCAATCAAAAAAGCACAACAAAACTACGACGTATTGCCAGCTTGGTTACGTTTGCGTGGATTTGGGGATGTCGGTCTGCAGATGTGGCTTCAGGTTGGTGGTTTCTGCTGGTAAAGTCGCTCCGCGCGGTTTACACAACGTCTTGTGTGTCGCGTCATTCCGTCATACGTGAAACGTGTCCGTGTGTCAGCTCTTCTTATTCTCCTCGGACTGGACGTTTTTAAGATCACTTTAATCACGAAATGTGAGACGTGAGACTGTCTATCTTCTCCCGGGAAACCAAACGTGAGCGGCCAGCCCCGCTGCTCCAGTTTGTTCTCATTGGATGTTTTTTAATAACATCCCGCCTATCAACACAAACAGTTGTTCTGATTGGACGTCATTGCTGAGGTATTTTCGTCTAGTTTTTATTTGCTGATGAAAGTGTCATTAACTTTGGTTATAGTTTGATCCCCGTGCGTTGGTTTTCGTCTAGTTTTCGTTTAGTTTTCGTCGAGAAAAATAGGTCGTTGACGAAGACTATGATGAAAAGTTTTAGTCAACGAAATAAAGAGTGCGGGACCTGAGCAGGACCGGAGCTCCATCCAGAACCAAAGCTCTGCGTTCCCCTTGTGTTCAGACGGAGAAGGACATCCTGCTGCGGGAGGAGCTGGAGGAGATCCAGGTCAGCCATCCCGACCGCTTCAAGCTGTGGTTCACCGTGGACAGAGCGCCTGAAAGTAAGTCTGGAACCGGAGTCTGGACCAGCACCTCCTGTACTGGTCCAGGTTTGCTGATTAAAACCTTTCTACAGGAAAGATCCAATAATTAATGAAGTCAGTTACACCTTTACTAGAATTAAATTCATGTTTCTATTGTATTCTATGTCTTTATTTAGTATTTTACTAAATATGTTTTATACATTATTTGTATAAAGTAAACTAATTTTAAGAATAAAAAAAAAATATAAATTCAATTACAGTATACCAATTAAATTTAATATATGCCCTTAAAGACACACAACGGAACTTTCAGCAGTTTTCTTAGTGACGCGCCCCCTATCGGCGGCTAAACTAGCATCCATCTTGTTCGTACCTGTACTGTAAGCTCACTCCAGCCAGTAAAAGACAGTCTTATCTTGACTCTTGTTCTGTCCCTTCCTCTGTTTCTTTTCCTCTCTTCCTCCGGTGATGTTTTCCTGCGTTTCTTTACCGAGTTCGACATGATGCGCATTCAAAACACCCGCGATGTTGATCTCTGGTTTACATCCGGTTGCTAGTGAGTGACGCGGTGCTGCAACCAATAGTCGGCTGCAACGTCACGGTCGTGTCCCGGATGGGAATCTTACATAGTGCTGTTTCTGAGCCCCGGGACGCCTCTGGGCAGTGACGGCTCGAAAATGCGCATAATGAATGTTGGTGTGACATCAAAACGAGTCAGAAACACTGATTTTTAAGGTCTAAAAGTTACGTTGTGTGTCTTTAATTCATAATTTTATTAACAATATATTTAAAAAAAAAACACAAATACAGAATAGAAAAAATAAAAGTACTTTGAGTTAAGTAAACTACAATTAAATGGATTAAATCAAAAGAAATTTAAAACGGGCTGGAAGCCGTTACGTGTAACAGCTTTTGTAATAAATGGAGAATTCACAGTAATAATCATGTTTTATTACATTTATAAAAGTTTAACTGCATGCATTTGGCTTCATTACAGAATCATTTAAATCAGTTTTTACCAAATATTTTAAGTAAAACTTTAAAAGAAATATATATGTATTAATGACCTCCAGTCAGGGTCTGACGCATTAAGAATTGGGGGGGGGGGGTCAACATTTTCTCCAGGTTGCAGCGCATGCACGAGCTTCTGTTAACACAAGTCTTATTATCTTTTTAATCTTTCCAGCATCTTTGTAGTCTCCTCTACAACACACCAGACCTGCAGGTTTACTGTCCCATCCTCATCCTGCCTGCTCATAACCCCCCCCCCCCCCCCCCCCCGTCTCCTTAATGCAGCAGCACATGTAAACGTCATCATTATTCATGTAATAATGCTCACTAAGCAGGCTGTGTTGTACGGTTCTCGTGTCTGTCTCCTCCCGCTCATGTTGGCTCTGTGAATAAAATCTAAGTATGGTTTGATAAAGTAGATATGAATTTAAACTACTACAACTACGATTAATCAGCTTTCTGTACACATGCATGTATATCCACATATATGTGCAACAACCCGAATAGATTAAACTCCTGAGTGAAAATTACTGTAAGGGGTTATTTAAAAAAGGCAAAAGCCTTTCTAAAACACCAATATTAAAATTATGTACCGTATTTTCCGGACTGAAAGTCCCATCAGTCAAAAAATGCATCATGAACAGGGAAAAAAAACAAATATAAGTCACACCGGACCAAAGGTCGTATTTATTTATTTAAAATAGGGTGATTTTTCATATTTTTCATATTTTGCTTGTTACCGCTAAAAATGACCCAATTAGTCCAATTCCAAAGTTAATGCCTGTAAATGATCATAAACATCATAACTAAGAAGGATAAACATGTTTTAAAGGATTTGTTCCACCACACAGGCAGTACAGACAGATTTCCAAAATGAACTCCTCTCACTGAGATCAGGCTATTTTGGGATTTTTGCCCTCAGAGCAGAAGGGCAAATTATAGTTTGTTATAGTTATAGCTTGTTATAGTTGTAACAAGCCTAGAGCGCCCTCTTTTGACATTAGACTGTAATATTTACTTCTTAGCTCATGTCAGTCAGTATGATTTAAAGGAGTGATGACATAGCCGTAAAAACTAGTTTATGTTGTTGGCATTACTTTATATGTAAATACTCCAAAGAAAAAAACGGCATTTTTTACAGCGGAGTATTGTTTTGAAACGCCAGACCTCACTTCCTCAGTAATACAGTTGGGTCCGGTGATGATATGCAGCTTTACCCGGAGACCACGTTGACTTCATTTTGATTGGCTACACCTTATTTGGCTATGACCTTATTTGGAGAATCTAGGTCAAGCTGCGGTCGGACTTTGCTAAAGGCTAACTGCTAGCAACATGGGCACTTCAGACAGTGTGAGCTACGTTTATCAGACAAGACAGCATTTAGAAAATAAATAAACTTACAGGTAATGACAAAGTTGTGGCCCCCTCCCTCAGTGCTGCTGCAGAAGTTTGCTTTTAGATCCATTTGTTTGAAAACCCAGACCTGACTGCACAGAAGTTACTACTAGCTCCATACACGCAGCTGAATCAGACAAGGAGGGGAGGGGGGAGCGGACAGTGCATAGACCATTAGGAGAGAGGGGGGGGGGCTGTTTACTTGATAGTGTGCTCTTATTGGAGCAATTAAATTAAGTAGAATGATAGAACTACGTAGAATGATAGAACTACGTAGAATGATAGAATTACGTAGAATGATAGAACTACGTAGAATGATAGAACTACGTAGAATGATAGACCTACGTAGCATGATAGAACTACGTAGAATGACGGAACTACGCAGAATGATGGAACTACGTAGAATGATAGAATTACGTAGCATGCTAAAACTACGTAGAATGATAGAATTACGTAGAATGATGGAACTGCGTAGAATGATGGAACGACGTAGAATGATGGAACGACGTAGAATGATGGAACGACGTAGAATGATGGAACGACGTAGAATGATGGAACTACGTAGAATGATGGAACTACGTAGAATGATGGAACGACGTAGAATGATGGAACTACGTAGACTGATGGAACTACGTAGAATGATGGAACTACGTAGAATGATGGAACTCGTAGAATGATGGAACTACGTAGAATGATGGAACTACGTAGACTGATAGAATTACGCAGAATGATGGAACTGCGTAGAATGATAGAACTGCGTAGAATGATGGAACTACGTAGAATGATGGAACTACGTAGAATGCTAGAACTACGTAGAATGATGGAACTACGTAGAATGATGGAACTACGTAGAATGATGGAACTACGTAGACTGATAGAACTACGTAGACTGATAGAACTACGTAGAATGATAGAATTACGTAGCATGCCAAAACTACGTAGAATGATAGAATTACGTAGAACGATGGAACTACGTAGAATGATGGAACTACGTAGAATGATGGAACTACGTAGAATGATGGAACTACGTAGAATGATGGAACGACGTAGAATGATAGAACTACGTAGAATGATAGAACTACGTAGAATGATGGAACTACGTAGAATGATGGAACTACGTAGAATGCTAGAACTACGTAGAATGATGGAACTACGTAGAATGATGGAACTACGAGACTGATAGAACTACGTAGACTGATAGAACTACGTAGAATGATAGAATTACGTAGCATGCTAAAAACTACGTAGAATGATAGAATTACGTAGAACGATGGAACTACGTAGAATGATGGAACTACGTAGAATGATGGAACTACGTAGAATGATGGAACTACGTAGAATGATGGAACGACGTAGAATGATAGAACTACGTAGAATGATGGAACTACGTAGAATGATGGAACTGCGTAGAATGATGGAACTACGTAGACTGATAGAACTACGCAGCATGATAGAACTCCGCAGCATGATAGAACTACGTAGAATGATGGAACTACGTAGAATGATGGAACGACGTAGAATGATGGAACGACGTAGAATGATAGAACTACGTAGAATGATGGAACTACGTAGAATGATAGAACTACGTAGCATGCTAAAAACTACGTAGAATGATAGAACTACGTAGAATGATGGAACTACGAGAATGATAGAATTACGTAGAATGATGGAACGCGTAGAATGATAGAACTACGTAGAATGATGGAACTACGTAGAATGATGGAACTACGTAGAATGATAAGCTGCTGTCTGATTCAACTGTTTCTGAGCAGAGAGACAAAGCTGACAGACCATAAACAGGAACTTTGATTCTCACTCTGACATTCACATGGCCTCATCAGTGCACAATAGATCAAATTATACACCCAAAACCCCAGAAAAGTGACATTTGATGTCATGGCACCTTTAATACTGAAAAATATGTTAGATTATATATATTTTTATATTTAAGTTGCACAAGTTGCCAAACTATGAAAAAAAGTGTGACTTTTAGTCCAGAAAATACGGTAATAATTTAACAGGATGTCGAGTGAAAATCCGAATTATGTTTCTCCTGTCAAGTCAACATGTTTGAAACTTGAATTATTTCCCTTCATGTAGTCAGCTAAAATAACTAGAATTATTTCCCTTCATGTATCCAGCTAAAATAACTAGAATTATTTCCCTTCATGTATCCAGCTAAAATAACTAAAGTTGAGAGAGTATTGTAAACTTTGATCCGTGCAGCCCTGAATATTTATGGAAATCTGTACGGGAGAGAATAAACCTGAAGTTCCAGAGACACGGACAGCCTGAAAAACGTCAGTTATTCTGTCTGAAGGCAAGAAGAGTGAGGACTGGACCGTTTACGATGAGACTGACGTACTATCGGAGTCCTGTGAGGCGATCCGTCTCCTGCTTTGGGAAAAATAATGATGGATCCAGCCTTTATTAAATACACACATTACCTGATCCAGAACGTGTGGAAGCTGAAGAATAGAACGGTGAAAAATCCAGTGCTGTCCAACGGTCACTGCCGCTGAACAGGACAAATAAAATCTCTGGAAGACAGAAACTGAACTATGGTAATAGTCACAGCAAGAAGTCATACACTAGTTCTTTCTTCTTCATGCTCTGAGGACTTGAGCCAGTGACGAGCAGATGGACAGTAAGATGGTCTAGTTCGTGTCAGGGGGTGTCCAGCATTTACACATGGAGTCTGTCATTTACCGTCGTATTTATGATAGCAGCTAATAAAGCTACATATTTCAATCCCCCAGTCTATCATGTGCACTTCTTTCAGGGGGGTCAAACCAAACCCCCCTGTAATTCAAACTGTGTCTCCAGTTTGAGGACGAGGCTGTGAGGAAGATGGGACCCAGATCGACCAGTCATGAAAGGCATTTACTGGTGGAAAACCACCACATGATCCATAAAGTCCAGCAGCTGGTTTTATTGTTCTGGCTGATGATGCAGATTTAGTTCTGGTCAGGACTTTTACCGCATCATGTGAGTGGAGCAACGTTTCCCGTTTATGTCGTTATTCATCTTCCTGGTTTAGACCGGAGAAGCTGCAGCTCCGTCTTTTCACCAGCAGGTGTCAGTAGTGGACAGAGAGAAAAGGTCCTGCTAAATGATGGGATGATGAACAGATGCCTGATGATGCAGACCTCAGTGTTACTGCAGAGAATATAACATGATGGCATGTATGAAATGATAATAATTATAAAATGTTTGTGTGTGAAATGCTGCGGCTGTGCAGTTTGTGGTCAGAGCAGCAGACATGTCTGAGTCCTGATAGGCCGTCTCAGACTGGACGTGGACGTCACCATGTCCACGTTGTCTCATTAATCAGGTCTGAACCGGCTCACGTCAGCTCTCCGGACCTTTACAATCCAAGCAGCCATTTTCCGCCTCAACCCGGCTAAATAAGTCATTTAGAGCCATGTTCCACGGCCTTTTGGAAAAAGGCAAATAATCCTTTTTTAATAAATACTAGCAAAAATGTCCTGTTCTTTTAAAGGAAGCAGTTTCATTTCTACTTTAGGCTTTGAAATAAGAAAAGCATTTGCAAAAAGAGGACTCATTTTCTTTCATGTCATTTAACTCTTTGAAAAAGGCTGAATAAAAATGTTGGTATTTGTAGGAAATTATGTAGAAAAAAAATCCTAATTTCCAAACTAACGACAAAAGAAATAGATTTAAAGAAAATAGGTTATTGCCTTAGCACTTTTAGTGTCATTGTGTTGTGGAAATTCCCAATTATTCTATGAAAAAACAGCTAAAACCTACGAATATTACGTAAATACCAGTATTTTAAAAATATTGGTTGGTTCTTTATTATTTTTAGTCCAAATGCTAACATTCTTCCTGTTCCCGACGTCCTCTTCATCCCTGGTTTCCACGCCGCAGCAGCACGATTGGCCGGAGACTCAGGCTCCGCCTCCACACGCGTGTGAACGGCGTCATGTTTGCCTCTGCTGTGTTTCAGACTGGGAGTTCAGCGAAGGCTTCATCAACGAGGACATGGTGAGGGAGCATCTGCCTCCCCCCAGCGACGACACCCTCATCCTCATGTGTGGGCCGCCCCCCATGATCCAGTTCGCCTGCAACCCCAACCTGGACAAGGTGGGCCACTCCGCCGGCCGCAGGTTCACCTTCTAGTCCGTCCGGGAGGAGGGGGTCCGATGCGAAGGCCCCGCGGTCGTCCCCGTCCCGGCCTGCTAGCATCACAGCGACGATTGCACTAAGATTATAAATGTATGTAAAACATCCACGCGCGGATATTTCTCTGCACGGCCAGGACCAACTGGGACAGACGTGGAGGCGTCGCACCTGCCGGCGCTGAACGCTGCAGCAGCGGCGTCCTCGAGTGCCTTACAGCTCGTTTTATCTCACGCACGCTCATCATTACTCACGCACGCTCCTGCTGTCCACTAAAACACGGTGAACCCTGGAGAAGCACCAACGTTGGCCGTCTGTGTGTGCTATCACACATCTGGACTCTGGTATTTGTTGTGTATGGTGATGTCGCCATGGTAACTGCAGTGTATGAGAACAGACAGGAACTTTTGTTCGTTTTTATTACCAAAAACAATTAAAACGCATACAACCATGATGGATGTTGTTCATTCATGTCTGTGCCCCCCCCCCCCCCCCCCCCCCCCCCGCCATTCTGAGACCTGCCGCCAGGCCAAATAAATTAATACAATAAATCAATTAATTCATGAACCAATAATCATTTCCAGGCCTGCTGGCAGTCTCGCCTGGGACAGGAGGAGAGAAGATGCCCCCCCCCCATGCCCAGATCTCTCCAGTGACAAAGTTGCAATGCTTCAATTGTAACTATCAGAACGAACACAATCGGGTGTAATATCCCATAAATAATGAGGGTGTCTGTCAGGTTCAAACAACCTGAACATCAGCAAACATACAAAAGAAGCGACACGAGTTAGATTTCTTACTGGCGAGGAGAGCAGCGCAGAAGCAGTTCAGTTACAAGCTTCCAGCCTCTGCAACACACTCAGCTCTCTTTTATTTCATCAGGACGGTCCCTGGTTACATCAGAGGTGCAGCTTCTAAAGGGGGGGGGTTCTGTAGCATAGTTCTGGATCTGGGACGTGTTCCATTCAGATGGATTTAATCATGAACTGGTACACTGCTATTGGAATAGTTATTGTTGTTATTACGATCTCGGTAAACAGTTGTAACAGCTGTGGGACTTTTTAAATATGGTGGCTGGAAGAAGCAAGATCACGCAAGGGGCGGGGCTTACCAGTTCTACCAATCACCAAACATCTACGTATTTCAGTTCCTATGGAACCCTGCAAAGATCCTGCCTCAGAGTAGGAGCTAAAAGGTTCTAGGAACTGAGGTCCGAGGTTCCTGGTTCCTATGTGTCTGAATGCACCAAAAAAAAACGTCCCGGTTCCTGAAAAGGTTCTAGGAACTCCAGAAGGTTCCTGCAGTCTGAAAGCGCCTTAAAATGTGAGGCTGAAGGGTACTCGATGCTGAGGAGAAATCAGCAAACAGCAGTCTGGCTGAAGCGTGTGGGCATTCCCGATGTTCATGGGAAGGGTCCAGAATAGATGTTTTGGCATATCTGTGTGGTATGCAGATAGGAGAGGATCCATCAGAGTTGTGGTGTTTCACAATCCTCTCCATCACCTTCATCACAATCTCTGCTAGTTACGAAGGGCTGAATCACTCTGAGACTGCAGTGACATTAAAGGTGGCATTCAGGAGAAACCACTCGTAATATCACATGTGTCGGATATTTAAAATATTCTTGTTTGTTACAAACGGTGATTAGTTGATTTTGTGAATAAACCTCATGTACAGGGGGGTTTAATCATTTTGATTGCAACTGTAGAATAAAGCTGAGCTACATTGATGTAAATTCAAGTTAATATTTTGAAACTCAGATTCTGTCTATAGATGCGTTCGCATGACTGAAGCGTGTTAGGCGTCAGACTCCCATGATGCTCAGGTGTAACAGAACGGCTCACAGCTGAGATTTGATTCCCATCGTTCATTTAAAAGATCTGTTCAAAAGAATCGATGCATTCATCAACGTCACATCTCTAATTCTGAATCAGGTAGAATTAGATGCTCGCAACCCAATTTTAACAAAAACATTTCTTTAAATAATTCTCTAGCATCATACGCCCTGGCAGCCCACCAAAGCCTCCTTTCTGGTTTATATAAGAGTTTCCAGATCTTTTATCAACTCTACACTCAAAATACGATAGAATCTTAATAACTGGTGACTTTAATCTACACACTGACACCAGTTTTGATCCTCTTTCGATGGAGTTTTAAAATATTTTACAGTCACACCAGAGGACACCCTGGACCTGGTCCCAACCTTCAGCCTGGTGTGACCTCTGTTGTTGGCTGCAGACCACGACTATATGTCACAGGGGCAGCTCAAGTGCTGTCCCACTTCTAAAGCCTTCGACGGAGCCTCTGAATCCACCCCACCCTCCAAACCCGCTCTCCATTTGGCCTGAAACGAAGGATACTGGTGATGTAGCCTTCGTGGCCTCGCCTGTCCCAGAATTCCTTGCAAACAAGATCCCACTGAGCACTTTTTGGTCTAAAAGACGTCTAATAGACATCGATTGGTCCTTAGATGTCTGGGCTAAAATCGGTCTACCACTGGTCTAAAAATGAAAGTTTATTAGCCGTCTAAGCTGAGACTAGCTTACACTGAATCTAAACTACACTGTACATTGATCATTGGCCATCATTCATACGGCTTACACTTGTTTTTTTATTTAATGTTTAATAATAATTGATTAAATCATAACATCTAGATTCAGACTAAAATATAGACCAAATACTGCTGGGTGAATTTTGGTCTAAACTTAGATGAAACGTCTAATAGACGTCTCTGGCTCGGTGGGATGGGAGGGAAGCTGCAGAGCTCAGAGTAGAATATTTGGGTATATTTGTGGATTTTAATTGTCAAATGAAGGGTTTACTGGCTAAAAACAACAGGTAACCTCTGTGGAAAATCTAAAAATATGCAGCCAAGCCTATAAAGAGAGTTTTAGAAAATGCATTTGTTTGGCATTATTTGGGTGTTACGAGTGGTTCGTGGGGTGTTCACGTTCAGGTAGCATCAGATAAATGAAAAGGAATAAAATGCCCGGCTCCATTTCATTTTTACAACGTATCTGAAGGAGTAAGCAGAGGGAATGCTGTGGTCATTAGATAGCTGTGGAGTCTGCAGTTGCTAGGCAACAGGACTGGAGCACTATGGGAAATTCTTGTCGGCTAGGATGTCCCATTTGAGCGGCCTACGGCAGGCGTTGCACCAGAGTTCCAGCTCCGATCAGGATGGGCCCATATTAACTTCCACACCGCCATGACTACGCCCACAGACGCTGCATCTTTTTCTTTAGCTTCATGCTCATGCAGTTCAAAAAACTCCCGCCGAACTTAAAGCAGAACTCAGTAACTTCAGCTTGGGGCTCCCCCTAGTGGCGTCCTTTCACTGTCGTAAAGTTCAACCCCCCCTGCACCCCCACAGCACACAGACGGCTTCTCTACCATCTTTCCTCTATTTTGATCCCTGAATATCTCTCTAAGCTTTTACTAGCTTGTTGATGCTACGTTGCTGCGTTGGTAGCAGCACCATGTCTCCCTCTGCTCAAAGCAAAGTCCTGCATCTTCTGAAACGGGATGTTTTACCCGCGATTTGCGGGTAAATATGCCGTGGATTATATTTTTCTCTGGTGTTGCGAGTAGCAGGTAAGAATACGAACTTTTATTTACTTTTTGCGGACGTGACAAGAGATTTTTGAGCCTGAAGCAGTGATGCTTCACCAGGCAGCGCAGCTACGTGAATCACTCTTGTGCAAATTTCCCTGCTCTAAGAAGCTGCGCCTTTAAGAGACTGACGCATGACGTCACTACCGCCTTTGGAGAACATGCGCGCTGCTGCTTCAGTGCTCAGTTGGCAGGGAGAGCAGGCAGGAGTGAGCCTCTTGAAATTAAGTTCAGGTTATTCTATATAAGTCGTGCGTAAATGCCTTTCTAACCACACATACACATACACATACCTACTGACAGTCACACCAGCTGCATACTGGCTAAAGACTGTAATGCCTTTTACTGGAATTCATTAAAGAAACTTCGAAATATCTGGATTTGCTGCAGTCTTTCTGATCGAAGACTTAGGCCAGACGAGTGTAAACCCAGCAAACAACAAACAGTATTTCACAAGTGGTCCTTCGAGCCGGATTACACGAGCTGCGCCATGGCCACATCCAGAGATTTCTACGATGAGCAGCTGCAACAAAGTCCCCGTCCCAGCAGAGTGCATCGCATTCCCGGACATCTGGAGGGCTTTGAGCTCAGCTATCCCGTACCAAATCCCCAACCATCTACAGTAACACCAGTATTACCAACGCAGCCAAGATATGTTGTGCCACAGAGTCCAGATAGATGGTCCATCTCTTCTCCGCCTACATATCGGCCTGTGGAAAATACTGAGGACAGAATGCAGCGCCTAGAGGCACGGTGGCAAGCTATAAGCCATCAGATGAGAGAGCTGGAGATGGAGATGAGTAATGTCAGATTGACCTCATATCCAAGGAGTGCCTTCGCCCGGCCCAATTACCCCTACACCTTTTCTGGAGAGCAGCCTGAGTACAGTAGCCTCCCCCAGTTAGAGAGAATTGGCCTATCCCTGAGTCCTAACCTCACTCCAGTAGTAAGATCTCCATCACGCTTACATGAACAGACTATGCCTCACCAACCTGCTCAGCCACTGGTTACACCACAAGTGCAGTCTCCACCTCCTGCACATCCTCCTCTTCAGCTACCACCTCCTGTAGTCCGATATCTGCAGCAGCCCCCTCCGGCTGTGGCTCCCGTCTCAGCACCAAGTACAGTTCCAGCGGCATCCCCTGCAGCAGTACCTGCCATGCCTACAGAGACTGAGGAGCACTGGCCACCACCTCCACCACCTGTGGACTTTGCTACATCAGCAATACCGCCTTCTCTGTATGATCCTACATCGCTGGGTGTGTCCATACAACCAGCAGTTGTTCCTAGTGATGTACCATACAGCGCACCCAGGTACCCCCAGTCCTACACGATACCTGCCTCCTCCCAACCTGGGTTACAAGGTACATACCTGTCCAACTCACATGCTACACAGCCTCTAGCAGCACCTATTGGCCAGCCCTCTCCGCTTCCTGCCAGCATCCCTGTACCCAACATGATGGAGATGGCTATTGCCTCCTCATTTGGCATTCCTAAGCCAAAGCTGTCCATCTTCAGTTCAGGGAAAGAAAGTGACTTTCTAATGCTTAAGAAAGGCTTAGATAGTGTGCTCTTACCTCACAGCCATTTAAGCGAAGACTATAAATACCAAGTCCTTCTAGATCATTTAAGATTTCCTGCTGCAGTTCAGATTGCCAAGAGGTATATCAACAGTACCACTCCATACACCAGTGCCATGACGGCACTCCAGCTGAGATATGGCCAGCCCCGACAGCTTGTGCAGGGAGAGCTCAAGGCAATTCTAAGTGCTCCACCCGTGCGATCAGGTGATTACCAAGGTATTGAGGACTTTGCAGCTGCAGTCGGCACTCTAGTTGGTATGCTTAGTACGATGGAAGGCCCTTCATCATCAGAGCTCAGTTGTGGTTCTCATGTTGATACCTTGCTCACCAAGTTGCCTCCCAACTTCAGAGATGCCTTTGCTGAGCATTGTTTTAACAAGGGCATTATTCAGAGTGGCAGTGATAAGACATACACCTTACCTGATCTAGCTGAGTGGCTTGAACGGAAAGTACAAACCCTGCAGGTGTCCCGCCGGATAGGCACAAACTCCAATGAGCCCAGTAATACAGACAACAGAGAGAGGAAAGCTCTCAGACAGCCAAAACCCAAGTCCACTGCGGTTTTACTGGGTAGCAGTCAGAGTGTAGCGCCCTCTGCTACACAGTCAGCCTCCAGCCCGTTACTTCAAACCAAGAAGAGGGATAGATTCAAACCCTACTGTCCATACTGCAACAACCAGGAGCACTACCTAAATGCATGTGCAGAGTTCGCGAAGCTTACAAGTGAAGCTAAAGCAGCCTGGATCAAGGAAAAGAAGAAATGCTGGAAATGTGGCAGAGGACATCCACCAGCCAACTGCACACTCAAGAAACCCTGCTCTACATGTGGGGAACAACACCTCCCTGTACTACATGAAGTAGCCATCACTGAAAATATACTGACTGTAAGCACATCCCCCGATGTAGTTTACATGGATCAGGCTACTCATTCGGGAAGAGTGATGTTAAAGGTCGTCCCAGTCCGTTTACATCATGGGAGGAAACATATGGACACATACGCTGTATTGGATGACGGTTCTGAGCGTACTGTTATCCTGCCTGCAGCTGTTCGCCAGCTAGGCCTCACTGGACAGCAGGAGGTTCTATCGCTGAGAACTATTAGACAGGAGGTCGTACAGTTGAAGGGAGCTACTGTGTCATTCAAAGTGTCAACACAAACAAAGAAGGGACTGAAATACGACATTGATGGCGCCTTCACTGCATTGAGTTGCATAGAGTTGAACCTTGCTGAGCAGTCCAGTCCAACCGAGCGCCTGCAGAGAAGCTATAATCATTTAAAGGACCTCCCCTTACCGTCCTTTAACAAAGTCAAACCCATGGTCCTTATTGGGTCAGACCACCCACACTTGATCACGCCCAAGCAGCCGGTGAAGAGCATTAGGGTCACTGTAGAGGACATGAGTCGCTATGCTGTCCCACTCCTGCACAGAAAGAATTCTCCATCCCTACGCGCCTCACCCAGCGCCGTTATGCCTCTCCTCAGAGCCACTGAACGCCGCCTCTTACATAGTACTGAACAGCTGTCAGTTTATAACGAGGAAATACAGAAACTAGTGAAGGCTGGTTATGCAGTGAAGATCAGTATGGAAGAGGTTAACAGCTCTGTGGAGTCATGGTTTCTGCCTCACCATCTTGTGTACCACAATGGCAAACCTAGAATTGTATTCAACTGCTCTTTTGTACACCAACAAACCTGTCTCAACAGAAATCTCCTGCCTGGCCCTTCACTAGGCCCTTCACTCCTTGCAGTGCTTCTCAGATTCCGGGAATATGCCGTAGCCATCAGCGGAGACATACGCGCATGTTTCATCAGGTGCGTCTCCTCCAACAAGACCAGCCGCTGCTCCGTTTCCTGTGGAGGGATGGGGAGAGGGAGCGCTGCCCGGACGTCTATGAGTGGCGTGTGCTGCCCTTTGGCACGACCTGTAGTCCTTGTTGTGCCATATATGCGCTACAACGCCACGTACAAGACTACAGTGAAGGTAACAAGGATATTGTTGACTCCGTACTGCAGGCTTTCTATGTAGACAACTGTCTCCAGTCACTTCCCTCACCAGACCAGGCCAAGCAGCTCATCGACGGTCTCTGAGCCCTCCTTGCCAATGGAGGCTTTGATATCAGACAGTGGTCCTGTAACATGCCGGAAGTCATCGCTCATCTGCCCACAGAAGCAAAGTCCACCAACTGTGAGTTGTGGCTGTCTGCTCAAAAGGAGGACCCACTGGAGTCAACGTTGGGTCTGCAATGGAACTGCAGCACAGACACTCTAAGCTACAGGCATAGAGACATTACACCTGCTGAACCCACTTTACGCTATGTGTACAGAGTGCTTGCAAGCCAGTACGACCCACTTGGTTTCCTCATTCCTTACACCACACGTGCTAAAGTACTGGTCCAAGCCCTGTAGAAGAAAAGCCGCGAGTGGGACGAGCCCATAACGGATGAACTTCTCCCTGTGTGGCGTGCCTGGGAGAATGAGCTACCACAGCTACAGCAGGTCAAAATCCCAAGATGCTACACTTCAGATATCCCAGCCAACCAGCCCGTTGATCTGCACATATTCACAGATGCCTCAGAGAGGGCCTATGGTGCCGTTGCTTACCTTAGGGCAGAGCATAAATCTACAGGCACAGTGCAAGTTTCATTCGTCATGGCTCGGTCACGTGTAGCGCCGAAGAAGCAGCTGTCAATTCCCCGTCTAGAGTTGTGTGCAGCCCTCTCTGGTGCACAGCTAGCCAAAGTCCTGCAGACAGAGCTGACACTGTCTATAAGAAGTACAACGTTGTGGACTGATTCAACCACTGTCCTCCACTGGATCCAGTCAGAGTCCCAGCATTACAAGGTGTTTGTGGGGACACGCATTGCTGAGATTCAGGAGCTGGTTGGAGCAGACCCCTGGCGTTATGTGCCTTCTGATGAGAACCCAGCCGATGATATCACCCGTGGCAAACATCTCAGAGCCTTGTCTGGACCCAGCCGCTGGGCAAGCGGGCCTAGTTTTCTGAGCCACCCACCAAATACATGGCCAGCCACACCAGTTGCCACCTCAACTCACACAGAGGAAACTCGCGTGACCTTCTGTGGTAACGTAGGGACTACCACGCCTGCAACTCATGACCTGTCTCCGTATAAATCCTGGACCGAGCTGATCCAAGCTACGTATCTGTCCCTCCACGGGGCAGATGCATCTCCAATGACTGCCACCGACCGTGTCGAGACAGAAGTCCATATTCTTAAGTGGGCCCAGGAAGAGAGCTTTCCTGCTGAGTTAGCCGCTCTGCAGGCAGGTAAGCCACTGGATACAAACAGCCGTCTGCTTTCTCTCTGCCCAGAGTACGACAGTGCTGTGGGCCTTATCCGTGTTGGTGGTCGGTTGAGGAAGGCAGAAGGGCTGCTGGACAATATACATCCTATTGTCCTGGCACCTAACCACCCCGCCACCCAGCTGCTTATACAAGACTACGACCACCAGCTGCTCCATCCAGGTCCCGATCGTGTGTTTGCTGAGATGAGGCGGACCTATTGGGTTCTTCGTGGTCGACAGGCTGTGAAGAAGTACCAACGTGGCTGCATTGAATGCCAAAGATGGCGTAACAAACCTACTGTTCCACGCATGGCTGACCTTCCTGCTTCACGGCTGCGCCTCCAGAAGCCCCCCTACTGGTCAACTAGGGCTGGGAATCACTAGGTACCTTGCGATACGATACTATCACGATATTTTGCCCACGATAACGATAATATCACGATACAGTAATTCTGCAAACATCAATATCTTGCAATAAATTTATCCACGATAGACCACAGTATTTGTCTCTGAAGACATTCCAAATTTATTGACCAAACTGAATCCATGTGAAATAAATTACAATATATTATCATTCAGAAGCACATAAGTGACATCAGTTCATTTGAAATGAGCAAAACAGTAAAACAAAGTGCACAGTGGTTCTTCTTAAGAAAGCATATAAAAAATAAACATTTCAGTCATTATTTCTTCATAATCTCAAACAACTGGGTGTTCTATGACAACCTGGACACACATTGTAATTTGTACTTTACACCATGTTTAAAGTTTAACCTGAACCTGCAGCCTGCACACAGATATCAGTGCTAATGCAGGGACTTTTCTACACGCTGAACCGCTGCAGAAAGAACAACGAAATCTCGCGAGATCTCACTGGTATCTTACAAAATCTCGCGAGATTTCGTAAAAATATCGATACAGCTTTTTAAAATATCGATATGATATCGCAACACAAAATATTGCGATATTTCAGTGTATCGATATTTTGGCACACCCCTATGGTCAACAGGTGTAGACTGCTTTGGACCCTATACAATCAAGATAGGCCGCAGACAGGAGAAGAGATGGGGTATCATCTTTAAATGCCTCACTACAAGGTGTGTACATCTGGATCTTTTGAGCAGCATGGATACGGATGCCTTCCTCCTAGCTCTGCGACGTTTTGTAGCGAGAAGAGGCAAACCATACGAGATCCTCTGTGACAGGGCTACTAACTTCCGTGGTGCAGACAGGGAACTGCTGAAGGCGTTTGATGAACTTGAGCCAGCCCTGAGAGAACAGCTAGCACAGCAGAGCATAACTTTCAAGTTCAATCCGCCTCTTGCACCTCATTTTGGAGGCATTTGGGAGAGGGAGATAAAGTCAGCTAAAGCTGCCCTCCAAGTGGTTCTCAAAGACAGAGTTCTTCCAGAAGAAGTTCTGCTCACTGTACTCATAGAGGTAGAAGGTATTCTTAACTCGAAGCCCCTTGGTTATGCCACATCAGACGTTGCGGACCCTGACCCCATAACGCCTAATCTGCTGATGGGGCGGCGGGACGCGTCGCTGCCACAAGTTGTTTATGGCAGCAATGACCTGATCGGACGTCGCCGTTGGAAGCACAGCCAGGTCATAGCTGATCACTTCTGGGTTCAGTTCACCAGAAACTACCTCCCTACACTTCACCAAAGGAGGAAGTGGTGCACTGCCACTCCAGACCTCACGACAGACCAAGTGGTCATGGTTATTGACCCACAGCTGCCCAGGGCTCGATGGCCCATAGGGCGAATCACTAAAGTGATTCCCAGCGACGACGGCAGGATCCGCGCCGCTGAAGTGGACATTAAAGGAACTACTTATACCCGACCAGTAGCCAAACTCATCTCCCTGCCAGAGATGCCTAAAGACTGAACCACATGGCAGGGATATTTGTGAGTTATGAACAAATTCACTGGTGAATTTGGGGGCAGCTGTGCAAATTTCCCTGCTCTAAGAAGCTGCGCCTTTAAGAGACTGACGCATGACGACACTACCGCCTTTGGAGGACATGCGCGCTGCTGCTTCAGTGCTCAGTTGGCAGGGAGAGCAGGCAGGAGTGAGCCTCTTGAAATTAAGTTCAGGTTATTCTATATAAGTCGTGCGTAAATGCCTTTCTAACCACACATACACATACACATACCTACTGACAGTCACACCAGCTGCATACTGGCTAAAGACTGTAATGCCTTTTACTGGAATTCATTAAAGAAACTTCGAAATATCTGGATTTGCTGCAGTCTTTCTGATCGAAGACTTAGGCCAGACGAGTGTAAACCCAGCAAACAACAAACAGTATTTCACAACTCTGGTCCAGCAAAGAGTTGGTTATGAGAGCCAGGAGCCGCTGTTTAGGCGGTGTGAAGATAAAGAAATGTTTTCTTCGAATTAGCGCTGGTAGTCTGGTTCAATCTCACGGGGATTCCGAAAAGCATTTATTGAGGTTAAAAAAGTTACTGAGGTCCCCTTTAAAGGAGTGACATTTACATTTAAGTCATGGTGCCAGAGGGAAGAAGGGAAAACCGTTTCTCCCACTGCTTCATAACCACGCGAACTAGTGACATCAGGTAAAATGAGCCACTGAGCTTTTTCAAATTTAACAGCAAGTGACTGAAAATGATTTAATATTGTTGCTACATGTGTTTTTTTACAAAAACATTTGATGTGATTGGTCTGTGGTTGCTGATGTGGGCGGGGTCACGTTTGCATCCAGGCTGCAGGAAAACTGAGGTCGAGGGTCTGGCGAAGGTCAATAAGTCAGTATTTAAAAGGTGTATACATCAAATAACTTATTATACATTTTGTGATTCACTTCCCCAAACGGATTGTAAAATTTTACTTTGTTAGCTTTATTTTCTATGTAAAAGCGTCATTTGTGGGCGGCTCAATTTACCAAGATACATGAAGGTAAACTGAACCAGCTTCAGAGCTCAGCTGTGATCGTTCATTGATTAAATGTCATTTATATTTGAACATATGAACACGTCATAACATGATATAACATATTTGTTCTTATCTCCCTTGTAATTATGCACAGCCAGTGCTTACGCATTAGCTTTGGTGCAGGATGCATGTGAGATGCACATGCAGATGCATGGACACGTGCATGCACGAACATGCACAAACACTGGAGTTCTAAAATTGTCATATTCGTGTCGTCCTTGTTTTATTTATCTAACCTTTAATTAACCAACAGTTTTTTCCTGTTTTTTTGCAGCCTTTTGTTGCTCCTGTTCCAGATTCACGATTAATTTTAACTGTCCATAAAATGGTAAAATGCTTCAGTTTCAACGTCTGAAATGTTTATGTTCCATTCAGAATTACGTATGGGTTGATGAGGATTATATTTGTATTTGAATTTTACAGCGTCCTGACTGTGGGATTTGAGGCATTGCTATACACATATTCATTGACTACTTCACAGTTTTTCCAAATGTAATATTATATTGTATGAGCTCTGTGGCAACATTGTACATGAGTATTAATCAAAATTACAGTTAATTGAATTTTATTAATCCAAAATTACTTTGTTTTGCTTTGAAATTTGACTGGCTCATTTTAACTGAACGGGTGGCCCACTTTACCTAAACACTGCTCATCTAAACAAAGTGGGACAGCTGATGTTTCCAAAGCAACTGAACAATAAAACTTTGTTGCATAAATTCAACACAAAAATATTAGAAACAGTCCATATAAACCACACAAACACAATTCAGTGTCAGACAATATTTTCCCCTGGTTTCCCAAGTGATTTACCAAACAGTGGCCCAGGTTACCTGATGCCTCCCTGACTGTTAAACCGTTAGAGAATTTTACCATTGAATTACTTTATTGTGAGACAAAACTATATTGAAGTGATGCTATTCAAACTCTGATTATCAATATTGTGTGCGATATTAAACTGATCATTGGGGAAGCGTAAATGAGGTGGGGGGTGGTTTGCAGCGTGCAGCCTTTTACTGCAGTTACTGCGTATCACATCCGATACTTCTGGAGCTTCCTCGTGCTCATATGGGTCAGTTCTTCCTGATTCAGTCTAGATAATGTTTCCTTGTCAGAATGAAACAGCTCGTGCGCGTTTCCTCTATTTATTTCGATCTGAAGTGGTGAAAGTCACTGCCGTGTCTGCAAGTATGACGGCTGCAATCGCGTAAATGAAGCTTTATAAAGGAACAGCCCACTAATTAAGAGCAGGCACAGAAACATTTAGGGGTGATTCTGTATTTAAAAGAAAACAGTTGAACTGGGAGAATCCATTTGCTGCTTTAACACGTTTGCTGCTTTTTGCAGCTTTAAGTACAGAATGCTGATTTATCGGCAGTCTTCGGAATGAGACACAGCTTGTGTGTTTTTGAACATCACCAGCTTTTTTATCCAGCAGGAATCCTCGATGAGGACTGCGGAGAAATGATGAAATGATGAAATGAAGGAGCTGAACACGTTGCAGGAGAGCAGAGAGGAAGTGGAGGAAGGCAAAATGACCTACTCATTCAGAAATTTTTAAAGAACTTCTAAAACCTTCAAAAGACCCGTGAAAGAGGCCAGAACACTCCACGTTTCCAATCTCATCACAGACGACAGAAACAACCCAAAGTTGCTGTTCAAAGATGATCGATCTTCTAATAAACACAGGTTTTAAAATCCTCCATGCCAGCGTCAGATGCTGCATGTGAGGACTTTGCCTGCCTCAGAGGTAAGACCCATGCTGTTACATCCAACCGTTCATCTCAGAGAAATGTTGATTTTACACAGAAACTAACAGCTTCAGGGACAATTCACATTTATCATGTTTCATTATATTTAAATTTAATAAACTTATCTGCATGCATTTCTCTTCTTTAAGTCTTTTTTTTTTTTAGGTAAAAGTGTAAAACAATGGGAAAAAATATTTAAAGTTGTAATTAATGATGTACAATTTGAGGAGAAGGATGTGAGGAAGATGAGACACTGAAATTAACCAGTCATTATGTTTATAGGGGATTAAAGTCCACTGGTGGGTTTAATTTATTATTCATGTATCTGAACATGATCCATAAAGTCCAGCAGCTGGTTTTATTGTTCTGGCTGATGATGCAGATTTAGTTCTGGTCAGGACTTTTACCGCATCATGTGAGTGGAGCAACGTTTCCCGTTTATGTCGTTATTCATCTTCCTGGTTTGGACCGGAGATGCTGCAGCTCCGTCTTTTCACCAGCAGGTGTCAGTAGAGGACAGAGAGAAAAGGTCCTGCTAAATGATGGGATGATGAACAGATTTATAGAAAATGGCACCTGCAGCTGTAGTTGGATATTAGGCGGTGTTGGACATCCAGTAGGCGTGACCAGATAGGTTGGTTAGGGTTAGGAGAAGGAAGGGTTAGATAAACGACACAAAACAGTAATGTGGGCTGAGTCTGACTCTGCTAACTATCCAGCAGAGGTGGAGCCGTCAGATTTTGTGGTTCTGTCGCTTCAGTTTGAGTCTAGGTCATCTTAAAGCTTAGTTTTTATTCTCGTGCATGTTCATTATTATCCACAGAGGTTGATAATAGGGATGGGCCATATCGAAATTATTCCTTTCAATACGATACCAGTCGATTATGGTACTTTGTCATCAATACCGATACTTTTTGTGCCTTAAAGAAAAGTCACATGATTGTGCAGTTTGCATTAAGAGGGCAATATTAGATTTAAACTTGAGAACAGAAGTACTGCAAAAAATACTTAAGAGAATTAAATAAGGTAATGAAGATCGAAAGAAAAAAGATTTTAAAAAAATCTTTCAACTATCAAATAATTTAGGGATTATTTCAATTTATTCAGTAGAAAATGATAGGCTACCACCATCATGTGACACAGAAGCTAGAATCTGATAGGCTACCACCATCATGTGATACAGAAGCTAGAATCTGATAGGCTACCACCATCATGTGACACAGAAGCTAGAATCTGATAGGCTACCACCATCATGTGGTACAGAAGCTAGAATCTGATAGGCTACCACCATCATGTGATACAGAAGCTAGAATCTGATAGGCTACCACCATCATGTGATACAGAAGCTAGAATCTGATAGGCTACCACCATCATGTGACACAGAAGCTAGAATCTGATAGGCTACCACCATCATGTGATACAGAAGCTAGAATCTGATAGGCTACCACCATCATGTGACACAGAAGCTAGAATCTGATAGGCTACCACCATCATGTGATACAGAAGCTAGAATCTGATAGGCTACCACCATCATGTGATACAGAAGCTAGAATCTGATAGGCTACCACCATCATGTGACACAGAAGCTAGAATCTGATAGGCTACCACCATCATGTGATACAGAAGCTAGAATCTGATAGGCTACCACCATCATGTGACACAGAAGCTAGAATCTGATAGGCTACTTCCATCATGTGATACAGAAGCTAGAATCTGATAGGCTACCACCATCATGTGATACAGAAGCTAGAATCTGATAGGCTACCACCATCATGTGATACAGAAGCTAGAATCTGATAGGCTACCACCATCATGTGATACAGAAGCTAGAATCTGATAGGCTACTTCCATCATGTGATACAGAAGCTAGAATCTGATAGGCTACCACCATCATGTGACACAGAAGCTAGAATCTGATAGGCTACCACCATCATGTGATACAGAAGCTAGAATCTGATAGGCTACCACCATCATGTGACACAGAAGCTAGAATCTGATAGGCTACCACCATCATGTGATACAGAAGCTAGAATCTGATAGGCTACCACCATCATGTGACACAGAAGCTAGAATCTGATAGGCTACCACCATCATGTGACACAGAAGCTAGAATCTGATAGGCTACCACCATCATGTGATACAGAAGCTAGAATCTGATAGGCTACCACCATCATGTGACACAGAAGCTAGAATCTGATAGGCTACCACCATCATGTGATACAGAAGCTAGAATCTGATAGGCTACCACCATCATGTGACACAGAAGCTAGAATCTGATAGGCTACCACCATCATGTGTTACAGAAGCTAGAATCTGATAGGCTACCACCATCATGTGATACAGAAGCTAGAATCTGATAGGCTACCACCATCATGTGACACAGAAGCTAGAATCTGATAGGCTACCACCACCATGTGACACAGAAGCTAGAATCTGATAGGCTACCACCATCATGTGACACAGAAGCTAGAATCTGATAGGCTACCACCATCATGTGACACAGAAGCTAGAATCTGATAGGCTACCACCATCATGTGACACAGAAGCTAGAACCTGATAGGCTACCACCATCATGTGACACAGAAGCTAGAATCTGATAGGCTACCACCACCATGTGATACAGAAGCTACAACCTGATAGGCTACCACCATCATGTGATACAGAAGCTACAACCTGATAGGCTACCACGATCATGTGATACAGAAGCTAGAATCTGATAGGCTACCACCATCATGTGACACAGAAGCTAGAATCTGATAGGCTACCACCACCATGTGACACAGAAGCTAGAATCTGATAGGCTACCACCATCATGTGACACAGAAGCTAGAATCTGATAGGCTACCACCATCATGTGACACAGAAGCTAGAATCTGATAGGCCACCACCATCATGTGACACAGAAGCTAGAATCTGATAGGCTACCACCATCATGTGACACAGAAGCTAGAATCTGATAGGCTACCACCACCATTTGATACAGAAGCTAGAATCTGATAGGCTACCACCACCATGTGACACAGAAGCTAGAATCTGATAGGCTACCACCATCATGTGACACAGAAGCTAGAATCTGATAGGCTACCACCATCATGTGACACAGAAGCTAGAATCTGATAGGCCACCACCATCATGTGACACAGAAGCTAGAATCTGATAGGCTACCACCATCATGTGACACAGAAGCTAGAATCTGATAGGCTACCACCATCATGTGACACGGAAGCTAGAATCTGATAGGCTACCACCATCATGTGACACAGAAGCTAGAATCTGATAGGCTACCACCATCATGTGACACGGAAGCTAGAATCTGATAGGCCACCACCATCATGTGATACAGAAGCTTTCACTGAATTTTAAATAAATTGTGTGTTTTGTATCTGTAAAGTAGTAGTGCAATACTCAAAAGTATCGATTCCAATATTTTGTCTGGCTGGTATCAATATTCCCATTCCTAACTTACGTCTATCATGTGCTGCTCCTGGATGTCCATGCTTAACCCCTGGAGAACATCCCAAGGTGTGTCTGTGTTTGCTATGAGACATTTGGACTCAGTTATTTGTTGTGTATGGTGATGTCGCCATGGCAACTGCATCGTGACTTATAGTATGACAACAGAAAGGAACATGTTTGTTCATTTTTATTACCAAAAACAAAACAGATACAACCATGATGGATGTTGAGGGCGGAGGAGGTCTGCTGTCTTTGGTCTCCTGCTGACAGAGTTGGCTTAGCACGAACACGCCGGAGCCTCCACGCATCTGCATGCAATGTTTCCTTTATAAATGCTGATAACTGCATGTAGGACAAGCACATCGCTTCTTTCTGCTGAGCTGATTGGCTCTCTGGTCCAGGTTTGGACGTTTCTCTGGAGAAGGGAGGTTTGTCTTGGTGGTCTTAATTCTACAGAACCAGGGCTCGATTACGGGGTGTCCCAGTTGGGAGGAGACCAACACCAAAGAAACTCCAAACCTGGACGCTCCTGCAGCCAGATGCTGAAACAACCTTCCATCCATCATGATTCTCCTGGAATATTCAGATAAAAAGCAGAAAAGTCCATTTTCACTTCATGCATAATGTTTAGGACAAGTCTAATAAATACAGGAACGGCTGGTCAGAGGAAATGGAGGAACTTGGAGGATGAAGCTCAGTGGTCGGTAGCTCCTGTTCCATCTGGAGGACAGTCGGAGATGTCCGGGAAGAACTGGTCGTCCTTCAGCATGCTCTGGAACAGACAGGAGGAGGCTGAGAGTCCAGCAGTGGGAGGAATGGGGGTTACCGCAAGACGAAGCCGGACCGCCGCTCACCGTCAGGTTGTTGATGCCCTCAGAGAAGGCCCCGATCTGCCTCACCGTCCCCTCAGAGTCCTCCATCTGCCGGAGACGGCCGCACGTTAGCAACCGCAGCTTAAACGAGCTGGTTAACGAGAGGAGGCGGGGCTACCTGCTCCAGCTGGTTGAAGGCGTCCTCGTACGTCCCCACGCTCCTCTGGAAGCTGCTGCTCTGGGGCATTTCCACGTTCATGGGGCAGACGAAGTCCACGCCGTCGTCAGGACGCCTCCTCCGCAGAGAGCCCAGGCCTCCGAACGACAGACGTCTGGGCTGGAGAAAGCAGGACTGGGATCAGTATCTGGTCCTGATCCAGGATCATACAGCTGGACCGGGATCAGTATCTGGTCCTGGTCCAGGATCAGTATCCGGTCCTGGACGAGGACCATACAGCTGGAGCAGGACCAGTATCTGGTCCTGGACCAGGATTATACAGCTGGACCGGGATCAGTATCTGGTCCTGGTCCAGGACCATACAGCTGGAGCGGGTACAGTATCTGGTCCTGGTCCGGGATCATACAGCTGGACCAGGATCAGTATCTGGTCCTGGACCAGGATCAGTATCTGGTCCTGATCCAGCTCCATACAGCTGGAGCGGGACCAGTATCTGGTCCTGGTCCAGGATCAGTGTCCGGTCCTGAACCAGGACCATACAGCTGGAGCGGGACCAGTATCTGGGACCTGGATCAGGATCAGTATCTGGTCCTGAACCAGGACCATACAGCTGGAGCAGGACCAGTATCTGGTCCTGGTCCAGGATCAGTGTCCGGTCCTGGACCAAGATCATACAGCTGGACCGGGATCAGTATCTGGTCCTGGTCCAGGATCAGCATCCGGTCCTGGACGAGGACCATACAGCTGGAGCGGGACCAGTATCTGGTCCTGGACCAGGATTATACAGCTGGACCGGGATCAGTATCTGGTCCTGGACCGGGATCAGTATCCGGTCCTGAACCAGGACCATACAGCTGGACCAGGATCAGTATCTGGTCCTGGTCCAGGATCAGTATCTGGTCCTGGACCAGGATCAGTATCTAATCCTGAACCTGGTTGTGGCCGGCCTTGGTTGATGTGGACCTGGTTGGGGCAGGCCTTGGTTGATGTGGACCTGGTTGTTGCAGGCCTTGGTTGGTCTGGACCTGGTTGTGGCAGGCCTTGGTTGGTCTGGACCTGGTTGTGGCAGGCCTTGGTTGATCTGGACCTGGTTGGGGCAGGCCTTGGTTGGTCTGGACCTGGTTGTGGCAGGCCTTGGTTGGTCTGGACCTGGTTGGGGCAGGCCTTGGTTGGTCTGGACCTGGTTGGGGCAGGCCTTGGTTGGTCTGGACCTGGTTGGGGCAGGCCTTGGTTGGTCTGGACCTGGTTGGGGCAGGCCTTGGTTGGTCTGGACCTGGTTGTGGCAGGCCTTGGTTGGTCTGGACCTGGTTGTGGCAGGCCTTGGTTGGTCTGGACCTGGTTGGGGCAGGCCTTGGTTGGTCTGGACCTGGTTGTGGCAGGCCTTGGTTAGTCTGGACCTGGTTGGGGCAGGCCTTGGTTGGTCTGGACCTGGTTGGGGCAGGCCTTGGTTGGTCTGGACCTGGTTGGGGCAGGCCTTGGTTGGTCTGGACCTGGTTGGGGCAGGCCTTGGTTGGTCTGGACCTGGTTGGGGCAGGCCTTGGTTGGTCTGGACCTGGTTGGGGCAGGCCTTGGTTGGTCTGGACCTGGTTGGGGCAGGCCTTGGTTGGTCTGGACCTGGTTGGGGCAGGCCTTGGTTGGTCTGGACCTGGTTGTGGCAGGCCTTGGTTGGTCTGGACCTGGTTGTGGCAGGCCTTGGTTAGTCTGGACCTGGTTGGGGCAGGCCTTGGTTGGTCTGGACCTGGTTGGGGCAGGCCTTGGTTGGTCTGGACCTGGTTGGGGCAGGCCCTTGGTTGGTCTGGACCTGGTTGGGGCAGGCCTTGGTTGGTCTGGACCTGGTTGGGGCAGGCCTTGGTTGGTCTGGACCTGGTTGGGGCAGGCCTTGGTTGGTCTGGACCTGGTTGGGGCAGGCCTTGGTTGGTCTGGACCTGGTTGTGGCAGGCCTTGGTTGGTCTGGACCTGGTTGGGGCAGGCCTTGGTTGGTCTGGACCTGGTTGTGGCAGGCCTTGGTTGGTCTGGACCTGGTTGGGGCAGGCCTTGGTTGGTCTGAACCTGGTTGTGGCAGGCCTTGGTTGGTCTGGACCTGGTTGGGCCAGCCTTGGTTGGTAGTATTGTTACATTGTTGGTTAATGGTTTAGTTGCTAGATTCCCTTTGGTTGTCTGAGTTTTACAGCGGGTTAGTTTTGGCGTTGGGACTTTGGGCCTTTTGTTATAGTTGGGCTTTGGTTATTTAACTTATTGGTGCTGCTCCCTGCCCTCAGAACTGGTAGATTTGGCTTGTGTTGGTTTTCCCCTCTTGGCTCCGTTTAGTTCAGGCCTTGTCCGTTTTTGGTTTCATATTTTCAGCAGCATCTCTAATTTTTATTTTAGGTTAATTTGCCAGTTTATTCAGTTTATGCCTTTTAATTTGCCTCAAGAACAGTAACAGATCTTTGCTCCACCTTTAGCATCCTTAGAGGGACCAGAGGCACACGTGTGAAAGAATAAACATGCATGCACAGTTTTTAATGCTCATGGGCGATGAAGCGTTATAGGCCGATACAGATTGGGGGCTGATTATATGGTGCGTCCGAGTATTTTAGGTGTTGAGGGTGGCGGTTACCTTGACCTTGGCGGTGGCGGTGAGGACGGAGTAGTCGGGGTTCTCCAGGCAGTCCTGCTTGAGCCGCTGAGCCTCGGAGCCCACCAGCAGGTGGAAGTGCGTGGCCAGGTGGCGTCTCAGCAGGGTTTTGTTGGGAGGGATGTTGAGCAGGAGGGCGAGAGCCTCCACGTTGAAGCGGGGCTCCAACACCTTCAGGGTACGGGGGGGAACGGGGAGAGGTCAGCGTCTGCATCACACACAGCTCACACCCCCAGCCTCCTCCCTGCTCACCATCAGCCCGCCGTGAACGCCGCTGCCCCTCAGGTTGGGGGCGTACTCCGCCAGATCCACCGAGCGCAGCCACTCCATCACCCTGTGGTTGGTCCACTGGGAGATCTCCGCCGGTGTGACGTTGTTCTGGTGGCAGCAAACAGGACGATCACATTCAGAAAGCCGAACTTTTAGATGAAAGGTGAGTGAACGTGGGATACCTCGTCAGAGGGCCGGCGCCGGAGGCAGCCGGGGTCGTAGAAGTTCAGACGCAGGACCTGAATGGCTCTCTTGATGCTGAGGTGATGAAGAACGCTGCCCACTTTCAGGGACAGCAGGTCCTCCTGGTGAACGGGTGGACGGGACATCAGCTTCACCAGCACTTAAACCCTAAAACTACATTTTTAACCGTTTCATGTCCGCCTGCTTCGTTGAAGCTCCACCCTCATAATCCCCGTCAGCATCCAGACATCACGTTCCAGTTCAGCCTCAGCTGTCAGATTATCAGGCTAAAATGATGTCACTGAACCTATCAACAGATACAGCACCATGAAGACCAACCAGAACCAGAACCTAGTAGTAACAGAACTTCGTAGAAATAGCACACTCATTAGGGATGCACAATATTGGAATTTTGGCCGATATCCAATATGCCGATATTTCAAAACTCACGTGGCCGAACAACCAATATCGATACCGATATTAAAGCTGAAAAATAAATGTAATATTCACTCCTTGTGCAAAATGAGAAAAATACCTCAACTTGTGTTTATGTGGAACAAGTCAGACTTAATGACAGATGTTCAAACAAAACTAACAGGTCGTGAACTCGCAGCTTCACAGCAGCTACATGTTCGACTGTTTAGGCTCTAAAAATCTCCTAAATGATGGTTTCCAGTAAATTCTGGTTTCAGAACTGCGCTACCCACTCAGGACACGTGGATTACATTGGACGAGCAGTATGGAGGAATATTGACACGTTATTGTGGACTTTTATGGACCTTTTTGGCTCGGACCCCGGCGAACTCCATTATATGAAAGTTGGGGGATAACTATGTTCATTATAGCAACAAAAGCACATTTGTTGTTTACATGAAGGTAAAACGGCACTGCAGGAGGATTTTATTCATCTGTTCAGGTTTTTTTTTAATTATTTTATTTGACCATGGTAATGAATTTGGTATCGAGTACCGTGGAAATTCACTGGTATTGGTGTTGACTACTGACTTTCTGGTATTGTGACAACACTACCTCCTGGAGGGAACAGAAATGCTGGAAAACTTCTGTAGATTACCTAAAGCAGCGGTTCTCCACCTTTTTCATGATGGGCCCAGTTTCCAGTACAAACTGGTCCAGGTTCATCTTTAACTCTTTATCAGTGTAATGATCATTTCTGGTTTCTTTCTTTAATAACTAAAGCAAATCCAGCTGCTTTAACAGACTGAACCTGTAAAATGTGGCTGATAAACATGAATAACATCATATAAAAATATATTGTGAGATGGTCACAAACACATTTATATCACACGTATAATTCATGGAATAAAATCAGACTCCTACAAGAATAAATCAGAATTAGGCTATAAACACAAAATCTACAACATTTTACTACAAAAAGAGGAACAACAGAAAAAACTGATGGAAACTGATTTAAAAAAATGAATAAAAGGCTCAATTTAAAGGTGCCATTAGGGCTGGACAACTAATCGAATTTTGATCGTGATTTCAATTTTGCCTTCTCACGATTGTGAAAACATCGTAATTGAAGGGAAACGGTTAAAGTCACGTGTAGCGCTGCGTGCATGTAAATGCTGCTATCTGTCGCTCATCTCTGAAGCAGAGGAGTCCTGAAGTGAACAGACTGGTGGAGTTATAGGAAGCCACCTGCAGGAGTGTACAACATGAACGCATGTAGTCTGGCTATGCATTTTCTATTGCCATTACTGTTTTGATATATTATTGTTATTTTATTCCTTTACTTGTTTCTGATTTATTTCCAATTGTTTTTTTTGTTTTTATATTTGAGTTTGATTTTGGTGGTTCAATAAACACTTTTTTAAAAAAAATCAATGAACAAATAATCGTGCAAATTAATCGTGATTTCAATATCAATCAAAATAATCGTGATTATAACTTTTTCCATAATTGTCCAGCCCTAGGTGCCATGACATTAAATGTCCCTTTTCTGGGGTTTGGGGGGTAAAATCTGATCTGTTGTGCACTGATGAGGCCATGTGAATGAGCGAGTATCAAAGTCCCTGGTTATGGACGGTCAGCTTTGTCTCTCCGTTCAAAAATGGTTGAATCAGACAGCAGCTTATCATTCTACGTAATATAATTGGGACACACAGCAAACAGCTAAATGCTGTCTTGTCTGATAAACGTAGCTCACACTGTCTGAACTGCCCATGTTGCTAGCAGTTAGCCTTTAGCAAAGTCCAACCGCAGCTTGACCTAGATTCTCCAAATAAGGTCATAGCCAAATAAGGTGTAGCCAATCAGAATGAAGTCAACGTGGTCTCCGGGTAAAGCTGCATATTATCACCAGACCCAACTGTATGACTGAGGAAGGAGGTGTAGCTGCCAAAACAACCCCCCGCTGTAAAAAGTGACATTTTTTCTTTGGAGTATTTACATCTGCAGTAATGTCACCTACACGAACCAGTTTTTACTGCTATGATGTCATCACTTCTTTAAATAATCTGTAAAAAAATATATTTTATTTGTTTAGACAGGCCATTAAAGCACAAAATTTTATTTATTTAAACTTTTCTAATAATTTTTTAAAGAACGTCCAAACAAACATTTTCTGCATCAACAGATGATTTTCTCTCTTTTTCATCCTTTCGTTCCAACGAGTGTTAGATGTTTGTTTCTAGATGAAGCTTGCAGATGCTTCAGGGCTTCTGTTAGCGTTAGCATTAGCATTAGCTGGTGCTCCATCCATCTTCCAGCTCTGCTTTGTTATCTCCACTCACTAATTCGTATTTTGTAAACTGGAGTGGGTTTTTGCCTCTTTAGGGGCAGTTTGGGACCATTTTTATCTCATTATTTCGTTTTAATTCTTCTTTACAATGTTAGCTACAGGCTAGCGGCTAGCTGAGTGTCTTCTTCTGCTTGTTTGTAGAACTCTGACAAATTAGCGCCACCAGGTGGGGGGAGGCTACATTAGGTGGCGCTCGAGGCCCGAGCTTGGGCTGCGACCCCGTGGTTAAGAGTCACTGGTCTGAGATATGACGGTGCTGAAGGGCTAGCAGGGTTTTAAGGGTTAAAGGGTTGTGCAGCTCACCACCGTCATGTAGTGCAGCATCCGTCCATCAACTCGAGCCTCATCGAAGCTGCTTTTGTACTGGGGGAGGCCGATGTCGTCCAGCCATCCTGAAAACAAGTCATGGGTCAGTACGCGTCAGGAACCGACATCTGACACGGCAGCAGCGTCACTCACTGGTCACCCAGTTATGGTCCAGTCTGCCCTTCAGATCCTGGTCCTGGGAGCCCAGAGCCTGCAGGGCCAGCTGCAGCTTCTTCCTGTGGAGGGGCTGCTTCATGCCCATCTCCTGCAGAGGAAGACAGACACCAGCTTCAGACCAGCTCAGATAAGAAGTCACGTTCTGGTTGGAACCGGCTCCTACCTTCTCCAGGTCGTGCTGCGACGCCTGCAGCAGCGTCTGGCCCGACCTGATCCAGTTCTGGCCCAGAGCAACGTAAAAGCCCAGGCCCTGCTCGTGGAGCCAAATGCAGACCTCATCTTTGCTCCAGCGAGAGAAAGGAACGTCCACGGCGCTGAGAAACCACACAAGTACTTCACCGTCATGTACTTCAGTATAGTTTAACACACGATGGAAACACAAGCCTGACTGCTTTCATTTCTACCCTGTCAGGTCATGAGAGGACAAAACGGCTTCTCCCAAAACCTGTGATCATGACATTACTCCACCTTTTTCCCCATTATCACATAAAAATACTAAATTTGTTATTATTTTAATTATTTCAGCTCTTCAAATGGTAGAAGGATCACATGATGTGATCCTTCCCTGTAGGGCTGCAACAACGAATCGATAAAATTGATCAAAATCGACTTGTAAAAGCGCTGCCAACTTATTCATCGTCCAATTGTTGTGTTCAGGGATTTGTGCATCACCCGGCGTGTTGCAGTGCCGTTTACTTCACCTGCAGAGCTTTGAAGGAAAAAAATAAAAAAAGACTACAATGCAGAGGCGGTGTCTTCATTGGAAAACAGAATTCAGTAATGAAACGTGACCGGAGCAGTGCTGCATGAAGCATCAGCTTCCAGCTGCAGCTGCAGATGTTCACGGAGGTGAACACGACCGAAAAAGCTCCACGCTGCCTCTGATGGTCAGATATCAATGCTCCTTAGTCTACACTGCTACGTTACAGAGAATGTTGCATAACAAACTAGTCTTAGATTGCAGATTTTAAGTTAGATTTCACCTTAATTTGTGGTTTCCAATGGCTCAGGTCACTTTAAGCAACAAAACACCTCTTTATGCATCTCTCCACAAAACAAAACTATTTTTGGCCACACATTTCACATTTCTGTGTTTATGTTGGTTTCCGTGCAGCACTTTCATTTCACTTGAAAGAAAAACTATTTAAAACAAGTTTTTGGTTCCAATTTGATATTTCAATGGCTGAAGGACATTCTCATCATGGATGAGGTGGAACGGGGAGGTTCTCATCATGGATGAGGTGGAACGGGAGGTTCTCATCATGGATGAGGTGGAACGGGAGGTTCTCATCATGGATGAGGTGGAACGGGAGGTTCTCATCATGGATGAGGTGGAACGGGAGGTTCTCATCATGGATGTGGTGGAACGGGAGCTTCTCATCATGGATGTGGTGGAACGGGAGCTTCTCATCATGGATGAGGTGGAACGGGAGGTTCTCATAATGGATGAGGTGGAACGGGAGCTTCTCATCATAGATGAGGTGGAACGGGAGGTTCTCATCATAGATGAGGTGGAACGGGAGGTTCTCATCATGGATGAGGTGGAACGGGAGGTTCTCATCATGGATGAGGTGGAACGGGAGCTTCTCATCATGGATGTAGTGGAACGGGAGCTTCTCATCATGGATGAGGTGGAACGGGAGGTTCTCATCATGGATGTGGTGGAACGGGAGCTTCTCATCATGGATGAGGTGGAACGGGAGGTTCTCATAATGGATGAGGTGGAACGGGGAGGTTCTCATCATGGATGAGGTGGAACGGGAGGTTCTCATCATGGATGAGGTGGAACGGGAGGTTCTCATCATGGATGAGGTGGAACGGGAGGTTCTCATCATGGATGAGGTGGAACGGGAGGGTTCTCATCATGGATGAGGTGGAACGGGAGGTTCTCATCATGGATGAGGTGGAACGGGAGGTTCTCATCATGGATGAGGTGGAACGGGGGGTTCTCATCATGGATGAGGTGGAACGGGGGGTTCTCATCGTGGATGAGGTGGAACGGGGAGGTTCTCATCATGGACGAGGTGGAACAGGAGGTTCTCATCATGGATGTGGTGGAACGGGAGGTTCTCATCATGGATGTGGTAGAACGGGAGATTCTCATCATGGATGTGGTGGAACGGGAGGTTCTCATCATGGATGTGGTAGAACGGGAGATTCTCATCATGGATGTGGTGGAACGGGAGGTTCTCATCATGGATGTGGTGGAACGGGACATTCTCATCATGGATGTGGTAGAACGGGAGATTCTCATCATGGATGTGGTGGAACGGGAGGTTCTCATCATGGATGTGGTGGAACGGGAGGTTCTCATCATGGATGTGGTAGAACGGGAGATTCTCATCATGGATGTGGTGGAACGGGAGATTCTCATCATGGATGTGGTGGAACGGGAGGTTCTCATCATGGATGTGGTGGAACGGGACATTCTCATCATGGATGTGGTAGAACGGGAGATTCTCATCATGGATGTGGTGGAACGGGAGATTCTCATCATGGATGTGGTGGAACGGGAGGTTCTCATCATGGATGTGGTGGAACGGGACATTCTCATCATGGATGTGGTAGAACGGGAGATTCTCATCATGGATGTGGTGGAACGGGAGGTTCTCATCATGGATGTGGTGGAACGGGACATTCTCATCATGGATGTGGTAGAACGGGAGGTTCTCATCATGGATGTGGTGGAACGGGACATTCTCATCATGGATGTGGTAGAACGGGAGATTCTCATCATGGATGCAGTGGAACGGGAGCCTCTCATCATGGATGTGGTGGAACGGGAGCCTCTCATCATGGATGTGGTGGAACGGGAGGTTCTCATCATGGATGAGGTGGAACGGGAGCTTCTCATCATGGATGAGGTGGAACGGGAGGTTCTCATCATGGATGAGGTGGAACGGGGAGGTTCTCATCATGGATGAGGTGGAACGGGAGGTTCTCATCATGGATGAGGTGGAACGGGGGGTTCTCATCATGGATGAGGTGGAACGGGAGCTTCTCATCATGGATGAGGTGGAACGGGAGGTTCTCATCATGGATGAGGTGGAACGGGGAGGTTCTCATCATGGATGAGGTGGAACGGGGGGTTCTCATTGTGGATGAGGTGGAACGGGGGGGGTTCTCATCATGGACGAGGTGGAACAGGAGGTTCTCATCATGGATGTGGTGGAACGGGAGGTTCTCATCATGGATGTGGTAGAACGGGAGATTCTCATCATGGATGTGGTGGAACGGGAGGTTCTCATCATGGATGTGGTAGAACGGGAGATTCTCATCATGGATGTGGTGGAACGGGAGGTTCTCATCATGGATGTGGTGGAACGGGACATTCTCATCATGGATGTGGTAGAACGGGAGATTCTCATCATGGATGTGGTGGAACGGGAGGTTCTCATCATGGATGTGGTGGAACGGGACATTCTCATCATGGATGTGGTAGAACGGGAGGTTCTCATCATGGATGTGGTGGAACGGGACATTCTCATCATGGATGTGGTAGAACGGGAGATTCTCATCATGGATGCAGTGGAACGGGAGCCTCTCATCATGGATGTGGTGGAACGGGAGCCTCTCATCATGGATGTGGTGGAACGGGAGGTTCTCATCATGGATGAGGTGGAACGGGAGGTTCTCATCATGGATGAGGTGGAACGGGAGGTTCTCATCATGGATGAGGTGGAACGGGAGGTTCTCATCATGGATGAGGTGGAACGGGAGGTTCTCATCATGGATGAGGTGGAACGGGGGGTTCTCATCATGGATGAGGTGGAACGGGAGCTTCTCATCATGGATGAGGTGGAACGGGAGGTTCTCATCATGGATGAGGTGGAACGGGAGGTTCTCATCATGGATGAGGTGGAACGGGGGGTTCTCATTGTGGATGAGGTGGAACGGGAGGTTCTCATCATGGACGAGGTGGAACAGGAGGTTCTCATCATGGATGTGGTGGAACGGGAGGTTCTCATCATGGATGTGGTAGAACGGGAGATTCTCATCATGGATGTGGTGGAACGGGAGGTTCTCATCATGGATGAGGTGGAACGGGAGATTCTCATCATGGATGAGGTGGAACAGGAGATTCTCATCATGGATGAGTTGGAACGGGAGGTTCTCATCATGGATGTGGTGGAACGGGACATTCTCATCATGGATGTGGTAGAACGGGAGGTTCTCATCATGGATGTGGTGGAACGGGACATTCTCATCATGGATGTGGTAGAACGGGAGATTCTCATCATGGATGCAGTGGAACGGGAGCCTCTCATCATGGATGTGGTGGAACGGGAGCCTCTCATCATGGATGTGGTGGAACGGGAGGTTCTCATCATGGATGCGGTAGAACGGGAGATTCTCATCATGGATGTGGTAGAACGGGAGATTCTCATCATGGATGCAGTGGAACGGGAGCCTCTCATCATGGATGTGGTGGAACGGGAGCCTCTCATCATGGATGTGGTAGAACGGGAGATTCTCATCATGGATGTGGTAGAACGGGAGATTCTCATCATGGATGTGGTAGAACGGGAGATTCTCATCATGGATGAGGTGGAACGGGAGGTTCTCATCATGAATGTGGTGGAACGGGAGGTTCTCATCATGGATGAGGTGGAACGGGAGCTTCTAATCATGGATGTGGTGGAACGGGAGATTCTCATCATGGATGTGGTGGAACGGGAGCCTCTCATCATGGATGTGGTGGAACGGGAGGTTCTCATCATGGATGTGGTGGAACGGGAGGTTCTCATCATGGATGTAGTGGAACGGGAGCCTCTCATCATGGATGTGGTGGAACGGGAGGTTCTCATCATGGATGCGGTGGAACGGGAGCCTCTCATCATGGATGTGGTGGAACGGGGAGGTTCTCATCATGGATGTGGTGGAACGGGAGGTTCTCATCATGGATGTGGTAGAACGGGAGAGTTCTCATCATGGATGTGGTAGAACGGGAGGTTCTCATCATGGATGTGGTGGAACGGGAGGTTCTCATCATGGATGTGGTGGAACGGGAGCTTCTCATCATGGATGTGGTGGAACGGGAGGTTCTCATCATGGATGTGGTGGAACGGGAGCTTCTCATCATGGATGTGGTGGAACGGGAGATTCTCATCATGGATGTGGTGGAACGGGAGCTTCTCATCATGGATGCGGTGGAACGGGAGCTTCTCATCATGGATGTGGTGGAACGGGAGATTCTCATCATGGATGCGGTGGAACGGGAGCTTCTCATCATGGATGCGGTGGAACGGGAGATTCTCATCATGGATGAGGTGGAACGGGAGATTCTCATCATGGATGCGGTGGAACGGGAGCTTCTCATCATGAATCTGCAGCAACTGCGTGATGCTGTCATGTCAATATGGAGCAAAATCTCTGAGAAATGTTTCCAGAACCGTGTTGGATCTATGACACCAAAGATTAAAGCAGTTCTGAAGTTGAAAGGGGTCCAACCCGGTACTAGCAAGGTGAACCTAATAAAGTGGCCGTGAGTGTATGTTAAAATGCTATTTTTCATCTTGATTATAAGCAATATCTCATTCCTTTATGCGTAAAATGCTCTTACTGGCTGAACAGGAACTTCTCTAGAAAGCTCTGCGCATAAATCCTGCTGAACACGTTTACAATGTTTGTTTTTAAATGTTTGAAATATATGTGAATAATGAAGTTCGGCATCAAAGCCCTGGGTTGGGGTGCTATAAAACCAACTTGTGTTTTGGTTCCCGGGACCAGCCGAGGCGGGGGCCGGCGGTGGCTCTGACTCCGCCCCTCCTGAACTCCATCTCGGCTGCATCGTCCAGATTAAAGGAGGTGGAGTGGCTCCTCTTCAGCCTGCCGGAGCAAAACGCCGTCAGACACGGACGATCCCGACATTCACGCTCAGATGAAGCGTTCACAGCTCACCTGCCGAAAAACCGGCGCAGGCCTTTAGACTTTTTCTTGGTTTCTGGAGATGTCGGCAGGGGAGCGGCGCTCTGGGATTTCTGGGGAGGAGCGCCGGCCAAGTCGAGGTGCTCGGTGCCTTTGCGCTCCGTCTCAGCTGTAGGAAAGACCAGACTCACCTTACCGAGCCGTGAAAACACCTGAACGTGGCTGGTTCAGGGCAGAGATCTCACCGAGGTTTGGGGCGCTGGCCGTCTGTTTGCCTCCACGTAGCTTGAAGAAGCCGCGGCCAAACGAGGCGCGAGCCTTCTTACCACCAAAAATCCCTTCACCTGAGTTTCCTCTGTTAGGAGAGGCAGCAGCTTTAGCTTTAGCCTGCGAGGAGACATCCAGCAGAGAGGGTCACAGACAGGCCCGGACGGTGGAGAAAGTCTAACATTTATCCACCAGGTGTCCAACAAAGACAGAGGCTGATCTGGATTTAGTTTGGCTTTGAAGCAGTGATGAGAAACTAAACCTGATCTTACCTGGTCTGAGCTGCCTGGCTGAGGGTCGCCTGAAGAGCTGAAAAGATAAATAAGTTAAGTGTAAATCAGGAGTTAAAGTGGCTGAAGAGTACAGCTGCATCTTCAGGATCAAGTACAGGACTACAGTTTAAACTAAATCACTGGTTCAAAACCGATTAACTCTCATGTAAAGTTGAGAGAAAATAGTTCCAGTGGTGTAAGCCAGTGGTTCTCAAACCTTTTCCAATGCTCTACCCATCAGCCCAGTACAGGTTCCAACCATCCTTTAACATTCATTTTATATAATACCTGAGCTGTCTTTTCACAGTAAATATACAGCAGGTACGAAAAGTATTCAGATCCCTTTAAACTTTTTACTCTTTGTTTCATTGCAGACATTTGCTAAAATCTGAAAAGTTCATTTTATTTCTCATTAATGTCACTCAGCTCCCATCTTCATAGAAAAAACCTGAAATATGACATGGTGATAAGTATTGAGTACTTTGCTCAGTACTGAGTAGAAGTACTTCTGAGCTGGTACAGCCATGAATCTTCTTGGGAATGATGCAACAAGTGTTCCACACCTGGATTTGGGATCTTCTGGTTCTTCTTGCAGATCCTCTCCAGGTCTGTCAGGTTGGATGGTGAACGGTGGTGTTCAGACATTTTCAGGTCTCTCAGAGATGCTCAGTTGGGTTTAAGTCCGGGTTCTGGCTGGGCCGGTCCAGAATGGTCCAGAGTGGTTCTGATCCACTCCTTTGTTATTTCAGCTGTATGTGAGGGTCATTGTCTTATTGGAAGGTGAACCTTCGGCCCAGTCTGAGCTCCTGAACTCTGGAAGAGCTTTTCTTCCAGGATCTCTGTACTTGGCCGCATTCATCTTTTCTTCAACTGCAACCAGTCGTCCTGTCCCTGCAGCTGAAAAACACCCCCATAGCATGAAGCTGCCACCACCGTGCTTCACTGTTAGGATGGTATTGGGCAGGTGATGAGCAGTGCCTGGTTTTCTCCACACATACCGCTTAGAATTAACTCCAAAAAGTTCAATCTTGGTCTCATCAGACCAGAGAATCTTGTTTCTCTCAGTCTGGGAGTCCTTCATGTGTTTTTGGCAAACTCTATGCGGGCTTTCATATGTCTGCACTGAGGAGAGGCTTCCATCGGGCCACTCTGCCATAAAGCCCCGACTGGTGGAGGCTGCAGTGATACTGACTTTGTGGAACTTTCTCCATCTCCCTACTGCATCTCTGGAGCTCAGCCACAGTGATCTTTGGCTTCTTCTTTATCTCTCACCAAGGCTCTTCTCCCACCATTGCTCAGTTTGGCTGGACGGCCGGGTCTAGGAAGAGTTCTGCTCGTCCCAAACTTCTTCCATGTAAGGACTATGGAGGCCACCGTGCTCTTAGGAACCTTTAGTGCTGCAGAAACTCTTTTGTAACCTTGTCCAGATCTGTGTCTCGCCACAATTCTGTCTCTGAGCTCCTTGGACAGTTCCTTCCACCTCATGATCCTCATTTGCTCCGACATGCACTGTGAGCTGGAAGCTCTTAGACAGACAGGTGTGTGTCTTTCCTAATCACGTCCAATCAGTTTAATTAAACACAGCTGGACTCCAATGAAGGAGTAGAACCATCTCAAGGAGGATCAGAAGGAATGGACAATCTGTGAGTTAAATATGAGTCACTGCAAAGGTTCTGAATACTTATGACTATGTGATATTTCAGTTTTTATTTAAATAAATTTGCAAGAATTTCTACATTTGTTTTTTTTGTCAAGATGGGGTGCTGAGTGTACAATAATGAGAAATAAAATGAACTCTTTTGATTTTAGCAAATGGCTGCAATGTAACAGATTTCTTTTAAAAGGGGTCAGAATACTTTCCATATCCACTGTATGTTGGATTTTTACTTTAATTTCACGCTATTCAAGATGTCACAACCCTAAATACGACAGTAAATGTTGAAGTAATGACCAGTGTAAACATTTATATCCTCATTATTAATATTGAGAGCCTCCACACAATATCACTGTAAATATCGCACCATGAGGCTCATTATCGTGATTAGGGATGTCCTGATACCACTTTATTGCCAACCAAGTATGCTACAAGTACTGGCATCTGAGTATTTGCTGCTACAGAGTACCAATCTGAGTAATTTATAGGGAAAGGTGGGAGACGTTTGTCTTTTTTTTCTTCTTTTTTATGTTGTTTATGTTTTTTTTAAATAACGAGAAGCATCTCTGCGTGCTCAGGTGTGATGCCGGCATGTTGCTGCCCGACCACGACATTTAACTACCTCATCAAATGACAGACTATAAGAAATAAAAGCTTATAGGTGGTCAGAAGCTGATCTGATGCAGCTGTGGTTTGCTGTAGTTTAGCAGCTTTGTCCTAATTTTACATATTCCAACTTATACCAGCTCAATAAAAATATATTAGAAAAGCATAATAAACAGAATTAGCAGGAAACTTCCCACCAACAAACTGAATCCTGAATAAAATGTGGAAAACTGCCTGTGGGGGTACCGCAGGTCAGGTGGGAGGGAGAGGGAGCGAGGAAAAGAGTCCGCTCTGACTGCTGCCAACGTTTTGAAAGTATCCCAGGGGGACGTGATCCGGGACATATGTAATCTATTCCTGTGTAATAAAAAAGCATCGTCTGATTTAGATACAAAACTACTCGCCGCTCATATTGAAGAGCATTTTCCTGCCAGCATGGTGGCGTTAACGCAGCGAGTCACGTGGTGTCCGGTATCGGGTGCTGTCATGAGTGAGTATTTGAGGAGTACGAGTAAAGCAAAATAGGCCAGTATCGGAGCGAGTACCGATACTGGTATCAGTATCGGGACATCCCTAATCGTGATAATATTGAGCCATGAGATGAAGATATCGTGACTTATGACAGTTATACACCACTGACTGAACTTCTGTCCCGATTGAACAAGTTTCTGACTCCAAATGACAAATTCTACTTTAACTACGACGGCAAACTTGGCAGTATAAATAAATAAAGGTCAGCAAATGGTTTGGTTGTTGTAATAGTGCTTCTTGGAAATAAATTCGATACTGTTGGAAAGCCTGTTGATTTCCCTTTACCCTGAAGCCCGTCTGTAAGGAAAATGCATGTGTGGGATGAGCATGAGCTGAGCTTGTGGTTGAAATCCTTCTCTTGTACGGTTGTGTGATTTCTTATTTTTTTTTTGCATGTTTGTCACATTTATGTTTCATATCATCAAACAAATTTAAATATTAGACAAAGATAACACAAGTAAACACAAAATGCAGTTTTTAAATGAAGGTTTTTATTAGTAAGGGAGGAAGAAAATTCCAAGCCTCCATGTCCCTTTGTGAAAAAGTGATTGCCGCCGCCCCCACCTCAGAACCTAAAGTAACTGTGGTTTATCATCTTTGGAAAGCTGAGTTCAGTTTCTCTATCCACATCCAGGCCTGATTACTGCCACACCTGTTCTCCATCAGAAATCACTTAAACAGGACCTGCCTGACAAAGTGAAGTAGACCAAAAGATCCTCCAAAGCTAGACATCATGCTGCCATCCAAAGAAATTCAGGAACAAATGAGAAACAAAGTCATTGAGATCTATCAGTCTGGAAAAGGTTCCAAAGCCATTTCTAAAGCTTTGGGACTCCAGAGAACCACAGTGAGAACCATTATCCACAAATGGTGAAAACATGGAACAGTGGTGAACCTTCCCAGGAGGGGCCGGCCGACCAAAATGACCCCAAGAGCACAGCGACGACTCATCCAAGAGGTCACAAAAGACCCCAGAACAACATCCAAGAACTGCAGGCCTCACTTGCCTCAATGAAGGTCAGTGTTCATGACTCCCCCATCAGAAAGAGACTGGGGGGCAAAAATGGCTGCATGGCAGAGTTCCAAGACCAAAACCACTGCTGAGCAAAAAGAACATAAAGGCTCGTCTCAGTTTAGCCAGAAAGCATCTTGATGATCCCCAAGACTTTTGGGAAAATACTCTGTGGACTGACGAGACAAAAGTGGAACTTTCTGGAAGGTGGAGGTCCCATTACATCTGGCGTAAAAGTAACACGGCATTTCAGAAAAGGAACATCATAGCAACAGTAAAATATGGTGGTGGTAGTGTGATGGTCTGGGACTGTTTTGCTGCTTCAGGACCTGGAAGACTTGCTGTGGTAAATGGAACCATGAATTCTGCTTCTACCAAAAAATCCTGAAGGAGAATGTCCGGCCATCTGTTGGTGACCTCAAGCTGAAGCGCACTTGGGTTCTGCAGCAGAACAATGATCCAGAACACACCAGCAAGTCCACCTCTGAATGGCTTAAGAACAACAACATGAAGACTTTGGAGTGGCCTAGTCAAAGTCCCCACCTGAATCCCATTGAGATGCTGTGGCATGACCTTAAAAAGGCGGTTCATGCTGGAAAAGCCTCCAATGTGGCTGAATTACAACAATTCTGCAAAGATGAGTGGAACAAAATTCCTCCACAGCGCTGAAGAAGACTCACTGCCAGTTATCACGAACGCTTGATGCAGTTGTTGCTGCTAAGAATGGAACAACCAGTTATTAGGTTTAGGGGAAGATCACTTTTTCACACAGGGACATGGAGGTTTGGATTTTTACCCCCCTTACTAATAAAAACCTTCATTTAAAAACTGCATTTTGTGTTTACTTGTGTTCTCTTTGTCTCACATTTAAATTTGTTTGATGATCTGAAACATTCAAGAGTGACAAACATGCAAAAAAATAAGAAATCAGGAAGGAGGCAAACTTTTTTCACACAATTATATGTGATGCTGAACTGTCATCATAAATAATGAAAATGTGAAATGAGTGAAAATGAAGTGTTGCTTGACCTCTGGGCTGCTTGCAGCTGCCGCTCCCTGTCCAGCTCCTTCATCTCGGACAGCACTGCTATGCACGGGATAGACTGAGACAGGCAGCAGAGACAGCACGATTCATTAGACACGTCCCCACAGCAGGACATCAGTCTGCTAAACAAGACGCCGGCAGACGCTCCGACCTCCTGGGAGTCTGGGACTCATCCTGGGTTTACCTCGCCCGAGCTCCTTCCTGCCTCCCCGTCCAGCTCCAGGGTGATCTGATCAACCTCCATGGAAACGGACACCGTGGACTCATCGGGGATGTCGTCGTAGTCATCCTCCTTTAGCTTCTCTGAGAGGACGGCCGAGTCATGCAAGAAAGGATCTGGTTAATCTCAAAAGTCCTCTAATCATGTACAGAGTAAAAAACAAACGAGGTCCATTTAGTAACCAAAAGCTTTTCCAGCTGAAGGAGAGCAAATTGTGTCTGAGAAGAACATTTAGGCTGCTTTCACACCGACACAGTTTGGTCCAGTTAGAGCGGTCTGGAGCTGCGAGTACGGTACGTTTGGGCAGGTGTGAAAGCGGACCAGTTTGTTTTGGTCCGGACTAGAGAACCGTACCGAGACCACCACCGGAGGTCGGTCTCAGTACGGTTCCATGCGGACTCCAGTACGGTTCTCTGATGGTGGGAACGCTGCACAGCCTCGATTCAGACCGCTTACAGCAGTCCCCTTCATCCTACATGATAAATGAAACAGAAGCTGCAGGAGAGGACGCCAAAGATGACAACTTCACCTGTTGGTTACGCACCTTTGCTTGCAACACATCTTCTCCGAGAAAACAAACTGGCAGGGCTCTGGTGCCGCGTGCGAGTTTCATGCTGGAACAGCAGCAGTATTTGTGCTGCTGCATAATACTGCTGAACAGCGTCACCACGGGCCTGGAGGATGTACATCATCCAGAGCGGTTGTTTTGTTTGCAGAAATACTGGTGTGAATGTGAACCGGACTAGTTGAGAAGTGCAGCATTGTTACACCTTTTGGGTCGAACCGAACCATGAACCGGACAAACAGGTGTGAAAGCAGCCTAAAATTCACTAAACCAGCGATGAGAACTAACGCCAAACTCCTCTGCATTTCTTCTAGAGGTGTTCAGGTATGGAACAGCTGCAGTGATGAAATAAAAACATGTTACACTGGAGGAAAATTTAAACAAATAATGAAATACAATATAATGAAAGGATATGTGGAAATGAATAAGACCTACTGAAGACCATGTATTACAGTATGTATATCGTAATTCCTCATCGCTGTGAGGTATTATATTGTGCATTGTGATTATAAAGATTATTATTACTGTTATCATTATTATTACCGAGTATCATTAAGGATTTTACTGTGATAATAAGGATTATGATTTATAGTATTGTGATTTACAAAAGTGAGTGAAGTCATTATTGAGCATTACTGAGTATTGTTAATTATCAAATTACTTTTCTTGTGGACTATTTCTTTGTGAGACAGTTATTATTAAGTATGGTGTATTGTGTTAAGCTACAGTGAATGTTAAATTTAAGTTGCGTCCTACTAAATCTGACAAGTTTTCTAAGCTTCTTCCAAAACTCATTTTTTAAACTATGTTTTTATTATTTACACCAAATGTGAGGGTTTGTTTTTAATTTAATAAAAAACAAAAAAACACAAGGTCTGATGAAACACTGAACGTCCCAGTTACTGAGACGTTCACTCATCTGTTTGATTTGGACCAAACAAACATGTCTCCTTCTCATAACGTCTGAAAAGTTTATTTGTAGAAGCAAAAGAAGTTTCCTCCAAAGCGAGTACGTCCTCTGACCTTTGACCAGCTCCTGGATCTTCTTGCACTTCATCAGCGACTCCTCCAGCTCTCTGATCCTTCTCTCCTGCAGACAATCAGAGATCATGACTGGTGGAACGGGTCACGTCATACCTGGCTCAGAGCTGCCGCCACGCTGATGACTTCCCACCTTCTCATCGTTCTCCGACGTCACCGACTCCAGCTCCCGCTTCATCTTCAGCATTTCCACATCTGGGGATGGAAAGACAAATGATGCTTGCAGAGGTTTAGTTTCAACTCTGAAGGAGCTGCTGAACTCATGATTTAGGTGTCAGGACGAAGTCGACGAAACAAAACGAGGAATTTCAAACCTCACGCAGCCTCGAGTACAAGAGTTCGGTCATCATGGAGCTGGAAGAACACGTGATAGACATGATACCCTGATTCGGGACTGACAGAACCGAGTCCACTGGTTAAACGTTACTACGACGACGGTGTCTTCTGAGTCAGACCGCCAACGTTGCTTTGATGATGGTGTTTCTCTGCCCACAGACACGTTCACAAACGACAACAAACCAGTACTGAGTGCTAATTGGGGAACGCAACAACTATTGGGCCGATAGCAAGGGGCAAACTCCGCCTCAGAACAGTGAAGCTCGCTTCCTTGTTGTAAATAGTGTAATCCTCCCTTCATCCGCTAGGGGCTGGCTCCAAGAGCGAGCAAATCCCCATAGACTCCCATGTTAAAAACGCCAACTTCACAGCAGAAATAAACAGGTTTACAGCCTGGTTCAAAAAATCATTTTAGGTTTATTAGGTCACGTTTACCTTCATGCCAACTGTGAGGGGGGTGAATTTTTTTTATAACTCATTCGTTTAGATGTTATTTATTCTTCAAATTACACATAATTAAGGGCGTGTCCTTATGATTGACATGCGGCAGACCGGAAGCTCCGCCTGCCGACCGGAGGCTCCTAGTTAGCTCCTTCTTTGCTCTTAATAAGGTCTCAGTTTGTTACAGAGTCGCACAACGGCGGTGTTTAGTCAGCGAATTGCAAGTCTAAGCATGTCTTACCTTAACCATGCTGCTTAGGGGGCTTATCTTTGTTAGCTCCTCTTAGTTTCGTGTTAGCTCAGTTAGCGTTTAGCCCACAGTACGTCAGCTGTCAATCATTTGCCCCGGGGCCGCGCTGTGCCCATTTTAGGATTTTCCTGGAGTGACGACGTACGTGACACGGCAAGATGGCGACGGTAAGACACGCCCACCTGGCTTCACATTTCTCTATTCAGAAGAGACCGGAAGCTACGTCCAGTAATTATATACAGTCTATGGCTGATAGTTAATACGTCACTCTGATAAGTCCGATATCATGACGACTTGCCCCGATAACAAATATGATAGAATCTAACTTGTCAGTCAAGTTTTTAACTTCTCCATCGCACGCTCTCAGTTTATAATCCTGATCCATGCATCTGCATCACTTCCAGGAGCATTTATGTTTGCATCAGTGACAATGCTCCTTATTCAGGGTTCACACTCTTTTCTTCAAGTTATTTTCCAGGACTTCTCCAGGACATTTGAAGGACTTTTCCAGCTGCTACGGTACAAGTCAAGTTATCACAACATAGACTAATAAATTCCACCCCAAGCTCTTGGAGAAGTGCTCTCCAATTGTAGCTTATATTTTTCACAGCGACGAAGCAGCAATGAAGCCAAGATGAAGCAGAGACGAAGTGACAAAGAAGCAAAAAGAAGCAACTCTGAAGCGGCAACGGAGCTGAGATGAAGATGAAACAAAGATGTGACAAAGCCGAGACAAAGCAGAGACAAAGCGGAGACGAAGCAGAGACGAAGCCGAGACGAAGCCGAGACGAAGGAGAGACGAAGCAGAGACGAAGCAGAGACGAAGCAGAGACGAAGCAGAGACGAAGCAGAGACGAAGGAGAGACGAAGCAGAGACGAAGCAGAGACGAAGCAGAGACGAAGCCGAGACGAAGCCGAGACGAAGGAGAGACGAAGCAGAGACGAAGCAGAGACGAAGCAGAGACGAAGCAGAGACGAAGGAGAGACGAAGCAGAGACGAAGCAGAGACGAAGCAGAGACGAAGCCGAGACGAAGCCGAGACGAAGCCGAGACAAAGCAGAGACGAAGGAGAGACGAAGCAGAGACGAAGCAGAGACGAAGCAGAGACGAAGGAGAGACGAAGCCGAGACGAAGCCGAGACGAAGCCGAGACGAAGCCGAGACGAAGCCGAGACGAAGCAGAGACGAAGCCGAGGCAGAGACGAAGCGGAGACGAAGCGGAGACGAAGCGGAGACGAAGCCGAGACGAAGCCGAGACGAAGCAAAGACGAAGCTGAGACAAAGTGGGGCCAAAGCAGCAACGAAGCAGCAACGAAGGAGAGACGAAGATGCAACGAAGCAGAGATGAAGCAGAGGGAGGAAAAATGATTTTCCAGGACATTTCACTCTTTTTCTCATTTTCCATGTGTTTTCCATGACTGGAAAAATGTTTAATCATTTTCCAGGTTTTCAAGGACACGTGGGAACCCGGTTATTTAAAGGGATATTGTGTAAGTTCTCCTGTTATTTATTCACAAAAACTGATTATTTGGTTCAAAAGTGTTTTTTCATTAATCAGTAATCACTCCCATCAACAAACTGAAGTGCTCCTCTAAGTTCTAAATTTGCCGTTCGTATCATTCATTTACACATCGAGCGGGGCGGCTCGGTGGAGGCTGCCATGTCGTATCGCCATGTTTTTGCGTTCGGGAGAAGCGTGACAGCAGGAAAACACAGAAACTCACCGGACACACCGGAGTTTTCAGCTCAGTTCGAGGTAATGCCTTTGAAAAGTCACCGCGCTGCAGTGGGAGAAACCAGCGTCTCACTGATGCTGCGTTCACGTGCAGTCTGGCAGACGGCCGTTGGTAACAAACCAGATGTCATTTTAATCAATGAAGCCGAGCGAAAGACGGTAAAACATGGGTCAGGGAAAACAATACGACATCGCCATGACAACAAATCAGATGTGGACTGATGTCACTGTAACTGACGGACCACGTCTTCACATAGAGGCCGGTGATAACTTTACATGCAGCGGATGTCGTCGGTCTGCCCGGTTTCACGCGAATGCAGCATGAAAAGTACGAGGGAGCTGCTCCCGATTACACAGTGTCCCTTTAAGTTGATGTGCATTTCAGATATCAAATAGTTTTTTTATATCTTTTAGAAAATGTTGAGAGGCTCGCTGATAGTTTTTCCCCTGGAAAAAATAAATATTTCTTCATTTAAAGAGTGAAAGGTCTTTTTGGTTTTGTTAATAGTATTGATGTCATGATTTGGTACGTGTGTTATTGGTTATTGGTATCGGCCTTTAGGAGCTGATCAGTTTTGTAAAAAGGTTACTGTGCATCACAAAGTGCTGACGTTGCCACGTGTCTGCAGTCCTGCCTCATCTTCCTCCGATCTTCAATCAAAGGCAGGACTCAGCATACACCGATTGGTTTCTTCCTGTTTACTGTCCCATTCAAGAAGATTTAATTAAAAGTCTAAAATCTTTGTTCAGTCACTGCTTGGCTTGTCTTTAAAAACAGATTTCTGACTCTTTAATTAGTCGTCTGTGGGTTTGTTCAGTGAAATGGAAGACCAACAACATCACTGAGTTCTTCAGGCGTCACAGTGGAATATGTTTACTCCTGTAAATAAAGGCTCTCCTGCACCAGCAGGAGGGATAAGATAAGGTTAGCAATCAGTGGTGTTTGGTATGGATGCTGCACTCAGACAGATAAGCTTCAGTTCAGACTGACTGAAGTTTAGAGGATGGTGAGAAAGTAGTAAATGCAGGAATCCAGATGAAGCTGCGGATGTGCTGCTGGAATGTGAAACCTCTATTTGTCTAATCCCCATAAAGCCCGTAAAATGAGAGCTGAAGTGCATGAGAAGCTAAAAGCAGCATCCACTGGGTTATAAAGCAGCTCCCACCTCGTTCCCCCCCGTCAGTCCTGCTGTGGCCGTCCATCATCTGTCCGCCGTCATCCCGCAGCCTCCTCAGCTCCTCCTGTCGCTCCTCCAGCTGCCTCTGCAGGAGCTGCAGCTCCTCCTGTCATCAGCCATGATGGGAAAAGTTTGTTTAGGAACTCGTGGAAGTGAAAGAAAAGTTCATTCCCACCTGAGAAGATACAGTCAGAAGAACCTGGCAAACTTTCAGCAGATGTTTTCCTTCCTTTCCATGGAGCTCTGATTATGCAATTAAGCTTTTTGTGCAAAATCCAGACCAAATATGGTCATTTCCTCCCACGGAAGAAATCCCTTGCTGTGACTGCAGACTTTTTTCCCCTTACAGCTTATCTTCATCATCAGAGACACCAGCTAAAGCATTTTAGAACATGCCGACACGACGTATTCAACTTTATTCATTCACGACGTACAGTTTATGTAAAAGATCTCTGCGTTTCACTGCTGTTCTCACGTCTGGGACTTTATCAGAGCTGTTTTCCAAATTTATCTGAAGTTATGCACATTCAGGTGATTTCTGTTGGACCTTCATCAGGTCTATATTTAAAGGCATATGCCACCTCTGGGTGAAACTGAGCCCCCCCCCCCTGCTAGGGATGTAACAACAATCGCCAAAGAGAGAAATCGGGACATAATTCCCTGACAGTTGGAATCACCGTTTCAGATTTAAATTATTGTAAAACTGTGATGATTGCACTTTGAAAAGACACAGTTTACATGTTTGGCCTCTGAAAGCATGGAGGAAGGCACGAAGAAACAGAGAGACACCGGCAGACTGCCGACCGTCGTGGTCGTCGCCAGAAAATGGTGTCGGGCCGATCAATCGGCTTCAGTCCCGCCGACACGGTGAGAAAAGTCCCCAAGAACACACCGAGCCGACTCCAGACCTGGGTGGACCTTCTGCGTACAATATAATGTCGCCACGACAGCAGGAAGCGCTGATCTATATTGTGGCCCCAAAAACCACAAATGACAGAACATTTCACGTAAAAGCTGCTGTTGTTAGCAGAGAGCGAGGACTGCTAGCTAAGATCCAAATACGATGCCAAGCAATGTGAGAGAGTTTGCATTATGTCTGCTCCTCATCTGGTTTCTCTACCTTCACTTCGGGTCTTCTCATTTGCTGATTCGCCAGCGAGGTCAAGCTTCCTCTGATATGATTGGTCAGCCCATCACGGACTGAACAAGTGACGGATGCTGATTACACACGTTCAATCAGCTGAAAAGAACAGACGGTGTTGGAGACGGCTGCAGACGGTCGATGACACAGAACACACCAAACTGACTCACGACGACTTCAGAAGACTCCACGACGACACCAGACGGACGAAGATCGGCCCGGTGTGTCTCTGCCTTTAAAGGACAAAGTCTAAAGTCTGGATGTTTTTAAGGATGCTGGAAGGAAACTTTTTTATTTATTCATTTCTGGTGTTATTTAATGTTTCTGCCACATTTAATCTGGTCGTGCTGCTGTGATATGAACATGTGATTCTACTACGGTGATGAAACAGTTAAAGTTTCCTTTCTGGACCAGTTCTGCTGAAACCTGTCAGACTAGATCAGGTCAAGATCAGGTCTGGATCGGGTCTGATTCTGTCTGATTCAGCTGCGTGTATGGAGCTAGTAGTAACTTCTGTGCAATCAGGTCTGGATTTTCAAACAAATGGATTTAAAAGCAAACTTGTGCAGCAACACTGAGGGAGGGGGCCACAACCTTGTCATTACCTGTAAGTTTATTTATTTTCTAAATGCTGTCTTGTCTGATAACGTAGCTCACACTGTCTGAAGTGCCCATGTTGCTAGCAGTTAGCCTTTAGCAAACTCCGACCGCAGCATGACCTAGATTCTCCAAATAAGGTGTAGCCAATCAAAATGAAGTCAACGTGGTCTCCGGGTAAAGCTCCATATCATCACCGGACCCAACTGTATTACTGAGGAAGTGAGGTCTGGCGTTTCAAAACAATGTCTCCGCTGTAAAAAATGCCGTTTTTTTTCTTTGGAGTATTTATCATATGCAGTAATGTCCCAACAACATTACTGCTATGTCATCACTTCTTTAACTCAAGATTTTTTTCCATTTGCGTTTCGTGACCAGCACATTCTGATCGAGGTAGCACAAGCCCGATTTCACATCAAAGGGACTGACTTAGGGTGGCGTTCAGAAGAGGAACTATATGCTGTGGAAGTGCCGGCCAATCACAGGAAGCACCCCGATAGTAGCAAAAGGCAGCACGCATGCAGCATCTGGTAGCATCCATGTTTACGGACGATAGGGACGTAGCGAGGCCTTCTTACTGTGTATCAGACACTAGCAGGTATTAGATACTAGCATATATCAGATACTAGCAGGTATTAGATACTAGCATATATCAGATACTAGCAGGTATTAGATACTACCATATATCAGATACTAGTAGGTATTAGATACCACCATATATCAGATACTAGCAGGTATAAGATACTACCATATATCAGATACTAGCAGGTATTAGATACTAGCATATATCAGATACTAGCAGGTATCAGATACTAGCATATATCAGATACTACCTGACACCAGGGCGCCACCACCTCTCCCACCCCCTACCCCGCCACCACGCTCACACACACACTCCCCCACACACCTACCCCAACACTGGGGCTGAAAGATATGCCGTCACCGCCCCCACATCGAGACACAGGCACCCAAGACATCAATACCGCAAGAGCAACCACATACAAGATACAGATCCCCCCTGCGCCCGCCCCGCACAAAAAAAACCCCGGAAGCCACAAACAAAACCGCACCCCCCCACCAAAGCGCCCGGCCCCCAACCAACCCGCAGCCACACCGCACCGCACCGACACCAAGATGCCCGGCACGAATACCGAGGTACGAACCTCCGCCCACACCGCCCAGCCCTACCCAACACCTCCGTGTACCCCCCCCACACACGCATACACCCACCCACTCCGCTCTCTGACCTTACATACCCACACTCACTCCTCTCTCCACCCCCAACACTCTCCTCCCTCTACCGTCCACACCTACCCCCACCTCCTCATACCCTCTAACACACACATGCACTCCCCCCACATAACTGCACCAACCCCCTCCCCACCCCCCCACACATACGCCCCCACCTCCCTATACCCCCAATACCCCATACAGTCCCCCCTTACATGTCCAGCCCCGCCCATCCCTCTGACCTATCACACTCCCGCCCTTCCTTCCTTCAGCCCCTCACGACCATCCCTACTAGACACTCACGAGCATGCCACTCCTTCCCTCCATCCCCCTTTCCTTCAACCACTTACCCACATCTCCTCCCTCTTCCAGCCCAAGTTCCTCCCTCCCACATTTCCTCCTTCACACTCTCATTCATTATTCTCACATACCCACCTCTCTCTTGCCCATGCCCTCGTGCCTCCTGAGTGGTAGCTCGGGCCGGGGAAGGAGCCGCGAGTTCCAAGCCCCCAACACGTTCCCCCCACCACCACCCCCCCCCATCCCCCACCCCCGGACGCAGCAGGCCAGGCGTCCCCCAGGCCAGCAGATCCCCCGCAATGCAGCCAGCCTTAACCACTGGCGCGTGAAGTAGCCACTGTCCCCCCTCCCCCAGTAGCGCCCGGGAGACCGGGGTATGAAAGGACCCTGTCCCCCCCCACCCCCCACTCATGACTGTGTGTGTAAGATGTGTGTTGTTTGCAGTTAAAACTAAGGGGCAGTGCCAAGTCATGCCGGGGAGTGGGGTCGCGTAGGGGGGCATGTCCCCCCAACCGGCCCCTCCCTCCTACCACACACTATATGGCCCGCCCCTCAGAAGTGGTTGTGAGCTGTTGTTATTTTATGTGTTTAAGTGTCTAAGTGTGGTTAAAACTGGGGAGCAGGCTGCCTCTAGACGTGGCAAGCAAAGGCACTTTGGTGCCCTCCCTCACCACGCCCGCTTGACACGCTCCCCTCCCCAAAAACCCTACGTGTGTGTGTGTGAGGTAGAGCAGGGGGGAGAGAGAGGGGGGGCTTGGGAAGGGAGACCAGGGGGGTAGGGAATTCCCCCCTGGAAGAAGAGCCGTTACCGGCATTAGGTACCCCCTGCCTCCCGGGATCCCCCAGGGCAGAAAGGGCAGGCATGGCCGCCCCCACGGCCCGGCGTCCGGCGTCCAGCACAGAGGGGCCAGCCTCAGCCCCTGGGGGCGCTCGACCACGCCAGGCCAGGGAGGGGGGAAAAGGGACGGAAGCGGAAAGGGTCGGCGGAGGGGGCCAGAGTCACCGGCCCAACATCCCCAGGCCTCGCAAACCCCCCAAGAGGCACGCAGAGCTGCTATTTTTTTTTTTTTTTTTTTTTCTTTTCTTTTTCTCTCCCCCTTTTCCTCCCCCCCCCCCCCCCAACCTGACACGCACAAACCCCACCAATGCACCACCACCCCCGCACCCAAACACCCATCATCCATGCACCCCCACCCACCCACCCATCTCCACACCCCCCCACAGGCAGCCACACACACACACAACCGCATTCACGCCCCCCCTCCAGTCACACACCCACCTACACATACCAAGGACGGGGACCGCGGGGCCACCAGCCCCCCCCACGCCACAAGTCCACCGCCCCGGTACACGGTTTTTTTAGAGTACCGAAAACTGTCATGCACATTGGTGAAAAATGTCAAACTGACCGAACAACACCGCAAAAAGTGGATTTTAAACCTCTGTCTTCGGTTGGGAGGAGCAGAGTTTACAGCGACCACTGTCTATCACAGGTGAGAATGTGCCTATTATTATTTTATCATTTATTGCTGAGACTATTTCCCCACTCTCTCTGGCAGAAAATCAGTTTTTTGGGGGGTGGGGGGGGGGTCTATGGATCACTGTGAATGGTTGACCTAGACTGGAGAAATGTGGTTTCAAATTAATTTACAAGATCCAAGTACATAAAAACACTCGTTAGCTGTAGCAATACTATAAGCTAGGACAATGATTGGAAACAGCACAACACCCTTTTACCTGCAGAAACAAGTCGACGGCCACTAAAAGCTTCTCTGGATCCTAAATAGTCGACAATAACTGTCGGAGTAACTTCCACGTCTGAAGTCTTTCATTCATCGGACAGACAGAAGTAAAGCCATGAGAATTGCTGGGGGGGTTAGCAGCCGTCGGGTGGATCTCTGCTTGCTATCAGCCTCATTCTGGACTCTACATGAGTCTCCCTGATGAAGTTTGGTTAAAAAACAAAAACACCTGATCGTCCCCATTTATGATGTCTGTGGTGGTGGCCGAGCCCCACACATCAACTCTTCATCGTCCACTCTTCATCACCCACTGCCCACATACAGGTTAACACCACAACGGTGTGGCAAACCTGTATAAAGTGTCCCCCAAGGCAGAGAAATCCGTATTGGAAGGAAGATGAGGCCTAGTCCACACGAAGCTGAAGTCAAGTCACATTTATTTATAAAGTACATTTAAAAACAACCTCAGTTGACCAAAGTGCTGTACAAAATAAAATAAAAAAAAATCAGAAATAAAAACGGAATAAAAACACAAGCACATAACATTTAAACCAAAAATACAAAAATCTAAAATATCAATATATATATATATATATATATATATATATATATATATATATAAATATATATGGTTCAGGAGTGAAACCGATAGCATACATTGATGGTATTATCAATCAATGTATAAACTTATAATGCTTCTTCAGTCAGACCAATCAAAGTAATATATAAGTTGGGAGCTTTTTTGAAACGGGTCTTACCTCTCTTTAAATGAGTTCTCCCAGTGTTTAATGTATCTTTTTTCAGTTATATGAAGTTTGTGCTTTGTACCATGTAATTGGTGATATGCAAAATAAATAACTGAAATAAAAAGAAAACTTCAGGGAAAGGTTTCCCCCATCCTATGAAACCATTATAGGACATCCTTCAAGGCTGTGAGGGGCACTGTGATGATTTGAAAGGAAAAATTTAACAAAGGAAGAGATGAAAGGTAAAGATGGCGGAGAATTTACGAGGCAAACACTAATGTTTTCTTAACACAGTTAAAAACAGTTGCTCACCTCTGTCCGTCACTGTCCTAACATGACTGAAACACCCCTACCCCTCTGTCCTAACATGACTGAAACACCCCTACCCCTCTGTCCTAACAGGACAAAGACACCCCTTACTCTATGTCCTAACAGGACTGAGACACCCCAACTCCTCTGTCCTGACAGGACTGACACACCCCCTACCCCTCCTTCCTCACAGGACTGAGACACCACTACCCCTCTGTCCTCGCAGTACTGAGACACCCACTACCCTTCTGTCCTAACATGACTGAGACACCCCTACCTCTATGTCGTAACAGGACTGAGACACCCCTACCCTTCTGTCCTAACAGGACTAAGACACCCTACCTCTATGTCCTAACAGGGCAGATGCCCCTCTACCCCTCTGTCATAACAGGACTGAGACACCCCTACCCCTCTGTCGTAACAGGACTGAGACGCCCCTACCCCTCTGTCCTAACAGGACTAAGACACCCTGACCTCTATGTCCTAACAGGACTGAAACACCCCCATACCCCTCCTTCCTAACAGGCCTGTAATGCCCCTACCCCTCTGTCATGACCCGTCCTAGACACCCCTACCTTTCTGTCCTTACAGGACTGAGACGTCCCTATCCCTCTGTCCTAACAGGACTGAGACACCCCCTACCCCTCTGTCATGACAGGACTGAGACACCCTACCATTCTGTCCTAACAGGACTGAGCCACCCCTACCCCTCTGTCATAACAGGTCTGAGACACCCTGACCTCTATGTCCTAACAGGACTGACACACCCCCCTACCCCTCCTTCCTAACAGGACTGAGACAAACACCACTACCCCTCTGTCCTCACAGTACTGAGACACCACTACCCCTCTGTCATAACAGGAATGAGACATCCCTACCCCTCTGTCGTAACAGGACTGGGACGCCCCTACCCCTCTGTCCTAACAGGACTAAGACACCCTGACCTCTATGTCCTAACAGGACTGAGACACCCCTACCCCCTCCTTCCTAACAGGCCTGTAATGCCCCTACCCCTCTGTCATAACCCGTCCTAGACACCCCTACCCTTCTGTCCTTACAGGACTGAGACGTCCCTACCCTCTGTCATGACAGGACTGAGACACCCCTACCATTCTGTCCTAACAGGACAGACACCCCCTACCCCTCTGTCATAACAGGTCTGAGACAACCTACCCAACAGTCATGACAGGACTGAGACACCCCTACCATTCTGTCCTGACAGGACTAAGACACCCCTACCCTTCTGTCCTGACAGGACTGACACACACCTACCCCTTCTGCCTAACAGGCCTGTGATGCCCCTACCCCTGTCATAACCCAACTGAGACACCTCTACCCTTCTGTCATAACAGGCCTGAGACGCCCCTACCCCTCTGTCCTAACAGGACTGAAATGCCCCTACCCCTCTGTCCTAACAGGACTGAGACGCCCCTACCCCTCTGTCCTAACAGGACTAAGACACCCCTTCCTCTATGTCCTAACAGGACTGAGATGCCCCTACCTCTCTGTCCTAATAGGACTAAGACACCCCTTCCTCTATGTCCTAACAGGACTGAAATGCCCCCTACCCCTCTGTCCTAACAGGACTAAGACACCCCTTCCTCTATGTCCTAACAGGACTGAGACACCCCAACTCCTCTGTCATAACAGGGCTGATCCACCCCTACCCCTCTTACATAACCCGTCTGAGACACCCCTACCCTTCTGTTCTAACAGGACTGAGACGTCCCTATCCCTCTGTCCTGACAGGACTGAGACACCCTACCCTTCTGTCCTAACATGACTGAGACACCCCTTCTTCTATGTACTTACAGAACTGAGACACCCCTACCCCTCTGTCTTAACAGGAATGAGACACCCCTACCCCTCTGTCTTTTATACTTTTATTGCGTGATCTCTGTGGCGCATACTCTCCCCAAGCTCCAAGACCTGGTGGAATGCAGCTGGATGGAGCAAGGTGCATGAAGTGGGTGTTGCACATCCCCATGTGTGTTGCGGGGGGGAGAATCAGGGAGTAAGTGTTAAGCAGATTGAACTTGGGTGGAGGTTGTGAAACTCTGTTTGCTTGCAGATCAGCAAGGTCTGCTAGAAACTGGGAATACAACAGTATCTGTTTGCAGGGAAGGAAGCAAAGTCTAGAATTTAGGGTCTTAAGACTTTAATTACACACACAAGAATTATTCCATTGCTAATAACTGCGCCTGAGCTGCCTGAAACAGTCTAATTGTGATGGAATGGAAGATTCTCATCATAAATCTGCAGCAACTATGTGATGCTATCAAGTCAGTATGGAACAAATCTGAGGAATGTTTCCAGCACCTTTTTGAATCTACTGTATGAAGCCAACAAGTAATACCAGCACTCCCAGAAAATCCCCCCCTCACCCCCAATGCCACAGTTAAATTGGCCCATTCACTCCCCATTGTTTCACAGATCAGGTAATGTGAATGTTGCAGCCATGTTCTGAATGCCACTGCTAAGTACACATGTGTATGCTTAGTTATTATAACTAACTAAAAACACCATAAAAATAAGTGACTGTACAATTTTTTCCATATATTGCATGAATTGAAAAAAAAACAAAAAAAAAAACAAAGACGACATGGATGAAGTCAGCCATGGCTAGGATTTCAACCTGCAACCTTATGCACTGCAGCTATTTGTCTCAACTCGCGACGTCCCGAACAGTTTTGTTTGCCGCTGATTCCGAGTCCTGATCCGACACTTCTATAATATTAATAATAAATCATTTTGTGCATCTGATCTGAAAGAGGATACTTATGACTCCAGCTGAATACATGTATTACATGCTGATGATGGCTGGACTCTGCAAGGAAACGCTGTGTGTCCCTGGATGCATTTGCATAATAAAGGCCGAGCTGACGAGGCCTTAAAACCCTCCAACAAATACCTGATGCCGAAAAAATTTGGCAGTTGGTAATAGAGTAGGTAATAAGACAGCCGAATTTATTCGGGAACTTTGTATTTTAGGTGTTAAAGCAGAACTCAGTAACTTCAGCTCGGGGCTCCCCCTAGTGGCATCCTTTCACTGTCGTAAAGTTCAACCCCCCTTACACCCCCACAGCACACAGACGGCTTCTCTGCCTGTCTTTCCTCTACTTTGATCGCTGGATATATTTCTAACCGTTTACTAGCTTGTTGATGCTACTTTGCTGCGTTGGTAGCAGCACCACGTCTCCCTCTGCACAAAGCAAAGACCTGTCTCTTCTGAAACGGGACGTTTTACCCGCGATTTGCGGGTAAATATGCTGTGGATTATATTTTTCTCTGGTGTTGGCGGGTAGCAGGTAAGAATACGAACTTTTATTTACTTTTTGCGGACGTGACAAGTGATTATTGAGCCTGAAGCAGTGATGCTTCACCCGGCGCCCAGGCAGCGCAGCTATGTGAATCACTCTGGTCCAGCAAAGAGTTGGTTATGAGAGCCAGGAGCCGTGTTTAGGTGGTGGAAGCTAAAGAAATGTTTTCTTCCAATTAGCGCTGGTAGTCTGGTTCAAATCGGAGCTGGAAGCAGCTCGGTAGATAGGGGACCTGAGTACCGTACAGCGGTTTCTGTTGTCGCAAGTTCTGCTCGGGTCGGTGCAGGCAAAGTTGCATAAAGCTGCTCGCAGGCCAGAGGCCCCGGCGTGAGGGGGAGGGGGGGATTGAATCGCTCCGTAAACACTTTGTTTAGCCCCACGGGGATTCCGAAAAGCATTTATTGAGGTAAAAAAGTTACTGAGTTTCCCCTTTAAAGGGGGAATAAAAGATGTTTGTGGCTATCAGAAAACAGAAAGTGTCAGCGAGTTTTTGAATAAAGGGCATGTGATGACTAGCCTGCTAGATTCAGAGCTTCCTCCCCACCCATGCCTCTAACACAACGTGCATGAGCCATATCCGGACACCAGCGTCTGGCACAGGCAGACATCAGGTACCGATTCTCTATCATGTCACAAATGCAGGTAAGAAAGATGTTATCTGAACATCGCTAACTGCTAGCAGAATGTGAGCTACGTGCAGGAAACATCAGACGAGAGTGCACCGCTTCCGGTACGTAGTATTACTCTCACCAACCAATCACTCTTTCTATACCATCGTTAAGGTATTTCTGAAGGAAATAAGGAGATCCAAGCTGGTAGGTGGACCTGATGATGTGACCATCATTCACCCTGAGCTGGTGTCACATGTGTTGGCCTGTTTCAGCTTGTGTGAAGTTTCCTGCAGCTTCAGGATCAGGTCAGACCTGAGCTGGGCCTTCAGTCACACTTCATACATTCACAGCTCTTTAGTTCATTTCTGCATGCTGTACATGTGACTGTCAACACACACAAACAGCCCAGAGGCCAGATTTTAACCAGGTTAAAAAACTTACTTTGGATTCTATGAAATCAATCTGCTATCAGTTTTAGCATTATTCTGTTTAAATCCATCACAACAGGCCTGATGATGTGCTAATGGCAGACCTTGCTGTCTGCTACGTCATGACTAACAGAGGGGAAGCAAATGAGGAAGTTGTGGGGCTGGGAAGAGTCCTGCCTTGCCTGCTGATCCCTATCAACCAGACAGTCGGCCAGAGCTCAGTAGCTCAGCTTCCGCTGCAATTACCTAGTCCCTGGAGATGCTGGTTTTCCCAGCGAGCACACACAGCTTTCCTTTGAGCCTATGAATGAGTAAAATTTGTGCATAGGTGGGTGGGTGGGGGGGGGGGGGGGGTCGACCAGGCAAACCTGGCAGCCACATTTTTCGGGGCGGCATGAGTGCATGAAAAAAATCTGCACGGCTACATAGTTTTTTATTATCCGTCATGCTACTGTGTCAGGGATCTGCAAACTGGCGCCCCCTGCAGCTGCAGGCGCCCCTGCTGGCTGAAAAGATGCTGTGTAGAGCCATGTGTGGATCCCGCGGGTCCTGCAAGTAAATCTTGCAGCAGTTTCAGACAAAACAGCAGGTCATGCTTTTGGCAAATGATGGAGAGCACGACCGATGAGGGGATTATCACGCTTACCGGAACTTCCCGGTATTTGGGCACTTCCTCTTCCGGGCCATTTTAACATCAGCCGTTTCTGCTCTGTTATACTGTTTAAATCGTATAAACTCCAAACATACTTAAGTTTTCATTCTAGACTGAAGTGATACTGGATCAAAAGCTGGATCAAAGCGATCGATTCGCCGCGGTGAAGGACCGAACTTTATAATAAAACACACGTTTGTTTGTCGCCGGTGGGGCACGACACCGGCACTTCACAGCATGCTAGCATTAGCCAGCTAGCGTTTACTGACGTGCTTAACATTGTGAGTCTTAAAACACACAAACATCTAAAAAATCGCAGGTTAGCAGGTTAGCATTAGCCAGCTTGATGACGTGCCTAACAGTAGTCCGCCAGCTACTACTCTGTTAAACTTTGTAAATCGGATAAACGCCAATGCCAAGTTTTCATTCCGGACTGAAGTGATGCTAAGGAAGAAGTGGATCAAAACGACCGATTCGCCGCGGTGAAGGACCGAACTTTATAATAAAACGACACACGTTTGTTTGTAGCCGGCAGTCTGCACAGTCTTGTTAGCAGGTTAGCATTAGCCAGCTCGATGACATGCCTAACTTTGGTTGGCTGAAAACACACAAGCATCTGAAAGCGTCTCCTTTTTTTGGCAGTCCCCAGTTGTTCCACTGGAAACGGGGGGGTACAGACCCGATTTTCAGACGCTTGTATGTTTTCACAAGCGAAAAGTTGGTAACGTCAGCTAACGCGAGCTTGCTAACGCTAGCTGTAGTGTAGTCTGCATCATTGAAGTGCCGACTACAGACATACGCGCAACCTTGTTTTATTTTAAATTTCGGTCCTTCACTCCGACAAATCGCTTTCATCCACTTCTTCCTTAGTGTCTTTTCAGTCGGGAATCCATGAAAACTTAGGTACGGCTGGCGATGTTTATTAGATGCACACAATGGAACAGAGCAGCAACATCGAGACTTGGATTGAGCCATTCCTGGCCTGGAAGAGGAAGCTTCAGATGTTTCAACTTCCGGAAACCGGAACGCGGAAGCGTGATAATCCCCTATTGCTCTGTGCTACCCGCTACTGCACGGAAGACAGAGACCCTCAGTCTCTATTTTGGTGGCGTGTTGATATAATATAGTGCTGTCAAACGATTAAAATACTCAATTGGGATTGTTGATTTAATGTCCAAGTTAATTCACAATTAAGCTTGATTAATCGCATGTTTTATGTATTCTGTCCCTTGATTTCTTTTTGTCCCAATTATTTTTTCCTCATTTTAATGCTCTTGTACACATGGAAAGGTGGCTCGGCTTGCTTTGTGCAAATGTTTTTTTTTTATTGAAAAAACATTGTTGAAATAGTCATTCACAGTTGGAGAAAATAATCTCACACACAATATAACACCATTCACCAGAAAGCTGAAAAAAAAAATTGCCACACAAACCGCCTCTTCATCAGGGGTCAAAACAGGGCGATACAAAATAAAATAAAGTGCACATGTTAAGGTAAACTGGTAAACTTGGCAAAATAGCATGTAGCACAGTTAAAACCATGGTGGGTTAATGTATTCTTTCAGGTTTGCTTTGAACGTAACAGTAAGGCTACTGCTCTCTCACCAGAGGCTCATCAACCCAGCCTCTTATTTCCCTTTAGAGCATGACTCAACATTTTCAGACAACATACTGGTACTGACCTGGCAGGTGTTGCCAAGTACTTGCGTGCATGTCTGCAATCTGGCTGTGTGCCCTTCATGTGTGGACCACCATTTCTGCAGACACTCACCCATGCCAGTAGAAGGCTCTGCTTTGTAGCTCCAGACATTTATCATTGCTGTCCTCCTCTTCATTCGGCTTGAAGGTTTTTTTTTTTTTGCCATTTGTGCTTAACTAACAGTCAGGCACATTGGAATTCTTGTACAGAAACTCTGTCACAGCTTTAAGATAAGATATGCACCATGTAATTAAGGTGCGGTAGTGTTTGGTTGTTTTCAGTTTCAGTAATGTGGATTTGCCATCAGTCTGACCGTGGATTTGCCATCAGTCTGACCGTGGATTTGCCATCAGTCTGACCGTGGATTTGCCATCAGTCTGACCGTGGATTTGCCATCAGTCTGACCGTGGATTTGCCATCAGTCTGACCGTGGATTTGCCATCAGTCTGACCGTGGATTTGCCATCAGTCTGACCGTGGATTTGCCATCAGTCTGACCGTGGATTTGCCATCAGTCTGACCGTGGATTTGCCATCAGTCTGACCGTGGATTTGCCATCAGTCTGACCGTGGCTGGGAAGAAGCTGTTACCAAAGTGAGTTGCGTGTGTCCTGATACTGTCCGCCCTGCTGTGTCTCAGGTTATATGTGCAGCGTTTGTCTGAGCAGGGGGTGAGCGGGGTGGAGGGAGTCTCCGGTGATCTCATCTGCTCTTTTCTGACAGTGCTTTATGCATAGGCGAAGCTAGAGGGGGGGGGGGACTGGACCCCCCCTGACATTGGATTGGCCTTCCCAGGTGCTCCCCCCCCCCAGATGATTGACATGTCACAGCACCCGGTCATTCCTGTACAGTAGTTTGCACTATGTAGTAGGTGGTAATGAACTCATTTTAATAGGGATGCACAATGACTCTTTTTTAAAACTGATACTGATAACCGATAAACTTCAGCTCCTAAAGGCCGATACCGATGAAGTTCCAACTGTATGGGGTAGTTTGTGTTTAAAATAAGATGGGGAAAGTTGTTTGGAAGCAGTTTGGGGTCTCCCGTGTAAAGCAGCAGCTTTCTTCCCCCAATCACAATATCTCAGCGAGAAAAGCTTAAAAGTGGGATTTTCAACTTCTGCATGTCTGATCTTAAAAATTCCAACTTTATGGGACATAAGTTAATGGGGTAATTTCCTGTTATCAGCCCAACAATTATCTACATAATTTTCGTGCATCTCTACATTTAAATGTTGCCTTCATGTGAGATGGGAAAGATGATCCTTTCCACTTGTGGAGATTACCAGTGTGTTGTGTTCAAATGCTTTTGTGTTCGTAGTAAAGTGAAACACTGGAGGCTATCCTCAAATGACTGTTAGCTTACATCTGCTCTAAGGAAGTAAAACCCAACAATCACAGTCTGATGTGGCTAACTGATGGATGGTTGCAGGGACGGAACCTTAAAACTACTGAGTTTCATCACCTTCAGTTTTCTGGCAGTTTGTTCCACAAGTGAGGAGCTTAAAAACTGAACGCTGCCTCTCCAGGTTTAGTTCTGACTCTGGGAACAGAAATTTGGTCCTAAACCTTCAGTGCTGGTAAACTAACAGCTGGATTCTGAAGTCAGTTCTTTGTCAAACAGGAAACCTGTGTAGAGATCTGAGGACTGGATCAGCAGCATTCTGGACTAACTGCAGCTGTCTGATGGACTTCATAGGCAGACATGTATGGACAGCATTACTGTACTAGACTACTGAAGATGAATGCATGAACCAATTTTTCTAGTCCTGCTGAGACATCAGTCCTTTAATGTGATGCTGAAATTCAGGTCTGAGTCCAGAACTAGTCCCAGATTTCTGTCTTGTTAGTTTTTAATTGGTAAACCAACAGTTGCAGCATTTTCTTCATAAAGCAGCTTTTTTAAAGGAGAAAAAACACCGAGAATCAAACATGCAATTAATCGCCAATGAAAATTTTAATCAGTGCTCATCACGAATATGAATGAAAGTACTGTTTCTGTGTTAGTTGTCATTCTTATAGTGGACCCCCCAGAGATAGCCTTGGCCCCTCCCTGGCCCCCCCAACAATAAAAGTCTGGCTCTACATACAGACTGTCCATAGAAGGGAGTTCTGTCCCAATCATCCTCTGTGCCTGTGTGGTTTCCAGACCACACAGTGATGCCTGCGGTGAGGAAGCTCGCCATCAGTCCTCTGTAGGCCCGGGTGAGAGGGCGCTGGTTCAGGCCAGCTTTCCCTGAGCAGCCTGATGAAATAAAGTCTTTTCTGAGCTTTTTTCACTGTGGCTGTATTGTTGCAGGTCCAATTCAGGTCAGAGGTGACCTGCAGTCCCAGGAACCTGTGGCTATCAGCCCTCCCCACCTCAGTCTGCTGAAAAGAGGCTGTAGAGGATGAGGATCCTTCCCGAAGTCCAGGATTACTTCCCTGGTCTTGTCTGTGTTGAGGGTGAGTTCGTCCTCCTCCCCATAGACAACGATGTTGTTGACCAGTGCCCTGTACTCTGACTCCCCCCTTGATGAGTCCCATGATGGTGGTGTCATTGGCGTATTTTATGATGATGTTACTGTGTTGGGTGGAGACACAGTCGTGCATGTACAGGGTGAAGAGTTTGGGGCTGAGGCAGCAGCCCTGTGGTGATCCTGTGCTGACCGTGAGCTCAGCAGACACTCGTCCTCCCATCTTCACCACCTGTGGTCTTTTGGTCGGGAAATCCAGAATCCAGTAACAGGTGGGAGTAGGGCTGACGATATAGAAAAAAAAGATTATCGATGAAAAAAAATCTGTATTGATTGATATCGATATTTATCAAAAAAAAAAAAAAAAAAAAAGCCATTATCAAATTAAAAGTCATTTTAGGTGCATCCCTGGCCATTTAAAGGGGGAAACTCGTTTTCAACCGGGACCCATTTTCTAGCATGAAATACATTCATTTCCTCACCCAGACAGTTTTGGTGTATTTTGAATTCCTTCAGGAGGTACTTAGATCCACTTCAGATCAGCATATGTCCAATATAATGGAAATGATGGGGCAACCTTGCGCAACCTTAAAATAAGGCATTATCTGCCACAAACTCCTTCATTTCACCAATGTTTTGTTATGAAACATTAGTCAGACCCCCTGTGAGCTTGAAGCGTCTTTTTTGTGGTGATTTGTCCTTATATTGGACATATGCTGATCTGGATTGGATCTAAATATCGCCCAAAGGAATTCAAGTTGCACCAAAACTGTCTGGGTGAGTAAATGAATGTATTTCATGCTAGAAAACAGATCCAGATTGAAAGAAACCGAACTTCCCCTTTAAGCTTTTGCTGAATGACCTACTCATAATAAAGATCACACTAACACTGAATTCGAATTCAGCCTTCGCCTGGGTCTGCGTTTGTGATTGGTTTGGCGGAAGTAGTGATTGTAGTATCATGCTACCCGATAGGTAACAGCAGAAAGCTGTGTTTCTATATTGAACTTTTATTGACCCTCTTTTTTTTCTATTGAAAAACCTCTATTGATCGATAAATATCAATATTGAATTATCGTCCAGCCCTAGGTGAGAGGCGGGACTCCAAGGTCTGCCAGCTTCATGATCAGTCTACCTGGGAGGATAAAAGCAGAACTGTAATCCAGAAAGAGCATCTTGACATACGTATGTTCTGCTACTGTCCAGGTGTTGTAGAGTGTGATGAAACGCGTCATCCACCGATCGGGGGGGCGGTAGGCAAACTGGAGGGGATCAACAGTATCCGGGACCGTGTGGTTGATGTGGGTGAGGACTAGTTTCTCTAGGCACTTCATGGCGACTAGCGTGAGTGCCACTGGCCTGTGGATGTGTCTGGTCTCTTGGGAACTGGCATGATGATGGAGGTTTTAAAGATGCGGGGGGCTACAGCCTGGGATAATGACGTGTTGAAGATGTCGGCATACACACCAGCGAGTTGTTTCCCACAGGCCTTCAGTACTCTGGGAGGCACTCCGTCAGGTCTCACTGCCTTGTGGGGGGTTAACCTTCTTTAGAGCTTTCAGGACCTGTGTGTGTTACCTGGAGGGCGGTGTTTGTGGGGTCACAGGGGACTTTTGAATGTGAGTCTGTGTTCAGCCTGGCAAACCTGGCATAGAAAGTGTTCAAGGCGTGACTCGGTTATCAGGCTGTGCAGACCTGTTTCTTCTTATCTCCTGGAGTAATGGACCGTATTCCCCACCTCAGCCCTGTCAGGTTTTCTCAGACACTTGAGGTCCTTACCTCAAGTGTCAACGAGAATATTCACAACAACAGTATTCAAACTTAGCGCTCCTTCCTCTCAGGCTAATGGCCGCCTTGTTCTAGCTAGCCTATTCAACTTCAAGCTTCTCCTTCAGAGCTCAGAAGCGGCTACAAGCCAAACCCTGGTTTTCCAAACTGCATTTATCTGAAGCTCTTACCTTTTCTTCGGTGCATCCACGGTGTTTCCTTTCTTTCTTTTTTTTTCCTTCGAGAGTTCGAGTGACTGGTGTCTGCTCCAATCATGAGCTTATTTCCACACAGCGTCATGCTCTTAGCTCTGTCATTGGCTGCCGATATAAACAGAAATCTCCACCCAGAAACGTCCCGACCAGACCAGAACAGTACAAAAGAACAAATTACAGGCAGGGGGGGAGAGAGTTGCGTTCAAGCGCACCACGGCACGGGAGTAGAGGCCCAGAGGCGGGTTTGAGACGGATTTCACTTGCTCAAGTCTAACGTTTATTTTTTACGGGGCGCAATTGACCTATGGCTAAACCACGCCCCCAAACGCGATGAGCCAATCACAGTGCGCACAGCTTTCCAATACACTCGGACATTCTCTGCTTGAACGTCCATTGAAATGCATTGAAGTTAGTCCGTTTTTGTTCGTTTTTATGTGTTCTTTTTAGTTTAAAATGGTCAAACGTGTGCATGGGGTACATGCAACTCCGATACTAGGTATCCTGAGAGGCTGGGTGACAGGGCGTATTTTTTTGCCTTTTACCAAGTCACATCAAGCCAAAGTTATGCGGCAGACCACAACATCAACTGAACGTGGATAAAATGAACAAGGATGCCTACATCTGTTCTAAGGTAAGGGAACATCGTATTCGAGGCAACATGTTGTCACTTTGCTTGAAAGAAATATGAAGTTACCTTCCCTAACGTTAGTTTAAGTTGGCTAACGCTAGCTAAACATGCTAGTTTTGGTACGTGTTAACGGTACATAAGACGCTGTCGTGTAGTAGGTGTAGTAACGTCGATAACGACACGCCTCTGGCTTCCAAGCTGCAGCCAGACTGCTCCGCTTCCGTGGCTGTTTGATCAGTTTTTGTCAGATGATCACTTTTTGGCACAACAACAGCAGCCGTGCAGTAGTTTGTGCAAGGAACTGAGGGAGCGACACGAGTCACATCCAGAGATTCACAGGCTGATTTCTACTCCCAGTTTAAGACTTCTGAACAATTTCTTTTTGTTTGTTTGTATTGTTTTTATGTTTTTTAATTTATCTTGTCATGATCACTCTGTCTGATCACGCGTCTGTTGTCCGTGTTGACAGCTGTCATCTCCCGAGATGTCACATAGCGCCTGTCACCGAATGTTTGTTTGTCCGAGTGAGTGGAGGGGGCGGGGCTTAGCCATAGGTCAATTTGGACTATACCTTTAAGTATACAGAAAGTAACCTTTTAGTTTGCTATGAGTTTACTGATAATACACTTATAGTCCATTGTTAAGTGTTTAAAAATACATTCAAGTATACTCAAAATTGCCTTATTATACTTCTACTCCACTGTTTTGACTCCACCAGATGGTCCAGTAACATTTAAACTCTTAGTATCAAAGAAACCAGTATGTTTCAAAATGTACTATGAGTGTACGACTATTAAAGTATATTGTTCAAAAGTTCAGTGTAGGCTAAATATGTTAAACTTCTAGTATATTTATTAGTAAATGCCAAGTAAACTTTGTTAAGTATATTTCTGATAAGTACATAAATGGCAAACTGAAAGTATACTGTCTTATTTAAAGTTTAAAATTAGTATACTTAAAGTATATCTGCATATACTACTTTTTGATAAGGGGATACCTGCCGTACGAGTGACTTTCATTTGATGAGGTGCGACTTGCTGCTCCAGCTCTGCATTTTGCTGATGCGGGCTGGGCGATATGGACCAAAAGTCATATCCTGATATTTTTTAGCTGAATATCGATAAACAATATATATCCCGATATTTTTATTGCAAAGTGAGAGCAAATGTTTCGTCACAATCAAAGCCGAATATGACGTCACAAGTTGTTCTATTTAAACCGGCTGGATGAAATAACTATGGATGCACGATAATTATCAGGCCGATAACAGGAAATTATAACGTCATTCCGATAAGTCCAATATTATAATGACTTACCCCGATAACTTAAATCCCATAAAGTTGGAATTTTTATGATCGGACATGCAGAAGTTGAAAATCTCACTTTTCTGCTTTTCTTGCAGAGATATTGTGGTTGGTGAAAGAAAGCTGCTGCTTCACAGGGGAGACCCCAATCTGCATCCAAACCACTTTTCCTTCTTATGTTAGACACAAACTACCCCATAAAGTTCAAATTTTTGATTTGGTATAATTAGGTATGTATGTGTGTTATCGGTATCGGCCTTTAGGAGCTGAAATTTATCGGTTATCGGTATCGGTTTTAAAAAATGGTTATCATGCATCCCAAGAAATAACACTTAACTGTTCAAAGAACAATAACATGTAAACATAAATACTGTATAACTGTACAAGAAACTCACAGATGCAAATAAGAATCATTACAAAGGAATTAAACATGATAAACCCATGAACAGGCAGGATTTTTATATGCGATATGGTCCAATTCCATATCTCATTTAAAAAATACCCTACTCACAAAAAGTTCAGGATATTTGGCTTTTTGTATGATGTCAGAATGAATCTAAAATCCACTTCAATCTTTCCAGGTGAACTGAATTTAACTTTCTCTAAACTTTTCAATGCACATGTACACTGTTCAATGGTTAAATATTTATTCTGCATCATTCTGTTCTTCAAAAACTGAAAGTTGAATATCCCTAACTTTTTGTGAGTACTGTATACTGATATATTTTTCATATTGATATATACTCTAGCTACATGCATCACTGAAGTGCCTCTCTTCTGTCTTCATGACAGAGCATGTGACTGAGGTTCCCACTGTGGGTCAAAATGAGGGGCTGTGAGCCCGAAGTAGTTGTGATTACTGAGGGACGTCCAGCGGTCACCAGTGACGGCGACTGCACGTGTTGTGTCTAACGCCTGCTTTACTTCAGCCCTCTCCGTTTCATACATTTTCTGTATGTGGCTTGTATCGGTACTGTAGCTCTCAACAGTAATTTGTAGGTCGAGTTGCTGGATGCGATGCGAATGATATCCACTAAACCCTTGTCCTCGACAATGCTAATTGATAGTTATTTTGTGGCGTGACGGTCTGTAGGGAACGCCCCCCTGGCGAGCAAAAAACACCCTAGCCCGCCACCTGCAGGCTGATAACTGGGTTATGTTTTTACCTGGTTTTTATCGCATTCTGTCCTATAAAGACATCCTGAGAGGAGAAATGGATCAGTGGATCAGTTCTGCCAAACGCACCTCGGTCCCGGGTACAGTAAACCATGCAGCCCCTCCATCAGCCCCGAACCCACATGTTCTAGCAGCAAACACTTCATCAACGGTCAGTAATGCCCACACCCACATTCATCCATATATAATTAGCGTAGTTTTAGCCGTAAATAATACCTTGTGTATACGTGTTGGCATGATTTGTTGTCATATCGAGGCGACCAGCCGTCCGCTGTCTTCTGTATGAGTTGATGTTAGCTGCTAGCTAAGATGGAGGGATGCGGTAATGCAAATAAAACTGCTAAAGGAGGGACGTGGAAATCCTGGTACACTCATATTCAGCTGAATAGCACAAAAAAACAAGATGTAACACTGATATTTAGAATGATATCCTTTGTTTTTCCTGCATACTGGTCCTATGTGCTTTTCCATCCTTTTTAAAACTGATGTAACAAGTTAAAATGAGAGGAAATTATTCTGTTTCTGTTATTTCTGTGTGAACTATTTTAGTGAGAACTGTCGGTGCTCTTGTATACCTTCATTCTGGCAGCGGTGTACAGTGATGCTTCTCAACAGACCGATGTAAATACTGTATGTCTGAATGCAGCTCAGCGGGGACGTGGTGATGTTTAACGGCCCGTATACAACAGTCGCTTCTCTATACGGGTCACAACTGTCCAACACTTCCATCTTATTCCTGGATCTTTCCTTCTCGGCGACTGACAGCTGATTTAAACTACTTTTCTGTAGTCTGTCTGCACAGAGTCCGTGGCGCCCCGTCATCTTTTGCCCGCCAGGACTCCTGGCAAGTCACGAGACTGAAAAATATCAATAGGCCTACATGCCATAGACACCCATTTAGCTATAGCAGCAGTAAGTTTGTCTTTAGTTTCGGTATCAATGTGCCTCTGTCTAAAGTCAACTATTTTTGTCTGGCTTTGCTGAGGAGGTGGAGAATTTGCATCAGCTGTGTGCTTGGCCATCAAGTGGTATTTCACACTCGACGTGCTGCGATGATAGCTCATTTCACAATAACAAAACACACAATGTCAATTGAACCATCTGGCAACTTTTTGAACGTGAACTTTCTACTCAGAAGTGAATCCATTTCAGCGTCTCGTAATCACAACTCACTGCAGACAGAGCCTACTGTTTAGCTGGCAAGCACACCTGACCAAGTAGCGTGATACAAACGAGTGCAACGTGCCCGTTGTTTTGTTTCTGGTCTGGCTAGTTCAGGTGTGGTGTTGTAGTTTTCTAACGTAAGGAGTTGTTTGCAAAAGCATGGGAAAAACTACAAAGGGCAGGCCCAAATAGAGTGTGCGCTAAGCTCGTGATAAAATGATATCTCGTTTAACTGACAGCACGAATGTATACAAAGCTACCAGTGAGTAGATCAGACACCTCCAATACTGCCTCCTCATCTTATTTCCATTTAACTCGATGAAGAAACTCAAAGTTCTGTTTCAGTGGACAGCCAAACTGCAGAGACCCATGACCAGTGATGAGCATGTGAGTCACGTATGCATAGATTAGGAAAATGGTCCGTTACTGGGACTGGAGCCAGCTTCATACCGAGCAGGAAACCTCGGTGCACAGTGGAGGCTGAGAGTACATTATAAATATAAGCATGCAGCATTTCTACGTAATGCCAGTTTGTGTTTGTCCAGTTAGAAAAAGCACATAATTGAGGCAGAAATGGGAGTATTTTGGGTCGTGTTTGTGTGAATGGACATGAACATCTTGGTGTTTTTCTTAAAGTGAATGCTGAGGGGGCTCATGTAGAAGATAACATGCAGAAACCAGCTGCTGCAGAGAACCGATGTTTCACCGATGCCTGTTGGTTCAGAACGGTGAAATATCCACCCACACTGACGGGAACTTTCCCTGCCTCAAAGATAGGCAGAGTTTGAGCAGATCCTTTTTTTTCTCGAGCGTCCGACAATGGTGAGAAGCATCTGGTAACACTTCTGTGTAATTGCTGCTGAGAAACCCTGAAGATCTGAGAGGAGAAGAAATTCCAGCGTGTTTTTCCTCCATCCTTCTCTCTCTCGCCCTGTTCGCCTCGTGTTGGAATCTCACCAGTTTGGGCAAAAACAAATGAGAGGGGTGTTCTGTAGCGGAGGAAAACCTCCCAGATGAAGCATGCGGCGGCGTGTTCAGTCGCTGTTGAAGCTGTGTGCAGAGGTGCTTCCCAGCGTTGAGCCGGGGGGAGAACTAAACTGGAACCCCGTCGTTTATGTAATGCGACAGTTAGTCGCACCAGAAGACATGAAGCCTAAACAGAATGAGGAGGATTGTTTACACTCCAATTCCAGGGACGAAATTTGATTTCAAAGGTGAGGGCGTCTATCCCCTCCCGCCATCCTGATCAGATCCAGTAGCCACTACCCCCAATCAGACGTCCCTCCTGGCATAGACGCCGATTCTGTGGGTGCTTCAGGGCCCGAGCACCCACGTGGGATTGATGGCAAAGTCGGTCTCATCCTGCATCCACTGCAGTGTTTCCTCAACAATATTATTAGGACCATGCATTCAAAATGATTAGAATAAAATCTTTTCACATGGACAACGTAAAAAATGTCATATTTGAAGCTGGATTACCGCTTCTAGAAGCCAGCTGCAGTAGCACTCTCTTCTGTCAGACATCGCATTTGCACGTGAACGCAGCATGGACACTGGTATGTCAGGATGAAAACAGTGCAGCCGGAACGTGGCGCACACAGACCTACCCCCAGATTCCACATACTCCGCTCTGTCCTGTTCCGCTGCGCATAGCGCAGCAAACACGTTGCTATGTTATTCAGTGAGCTGCAGTCCACATGTTCGTGCAGCTCCGTTGACGTACGGCCTCTGTGTTGCCCTGCGCTCAAATTGCAGAGCCAGTCCAATTTTCTGTCTTCGTGCGGTTCATGAGTGCTGGATTTGCTATTCACTACATTGTACACATGTTGATCATTGTGAAAGTCCATTTGATTCATTCCACCAGAACAGGCCTTGCGCATGCTCTCCTCGGGCTCCAAGACCTGGCGGAGCGCAGCTGGACGGAGTCGGGTGCATGTGGTGGGCGTTGTACTTCCCAGCGCGTTTGCTGCGCCGTGCCGATGGAACGAAACGGAGCGGAATGGAGGATGTGGAATCTGGGGAATCTGGGAAAATAGCCTACGAACTTTTAATATGGCACGGTCCTGGATATAATCACCAATGGCTTCATCAAGCTGAAGCTAAAAGCAGCCGTACATTTCAAAGAACTTACAAGACTGATGAGTGAAAAAAAAACTATAGGCTGCTTTTAGGTTGCTTATTAAGTTGTTAGTCAAGATTGTGTTGCACTGGCTACGAATTTTGTTTCTGTTTCAATTGCAAGCGCATTTATTGCTTGGTTTCACATTTGTGAAGAATTCCGCTGGTGACTAATTTACTACCAATTTCAATTTCTTCAAAATTACTTTTTAAATGGATGTTGTATTTGTTCATTTTGTGGTGAGTTCATTAATTCATTTTACAAAATAATAAGCCACAAATTCCACTAATAACGTGATATTAATTTAGCTGAATATATCTTGTCGTCTTGTATGGCCTTCACGCAGAGCACCCACCGGTAGAAATGTAAATCGGCACGTCTGCCTCCCGGTTTACACATCATGGCTATTTGTCTAGAAGAGGGACCAACACGTGGTTGGAGTAAGGAATGGGTGTTGGTTGATTTGCAGTTCAACAATGATTAATGTTAATCTGCAAAACAAACGCTACCTTCTGTTTTAGGACATGCCTGACAGGAAAGACATCTTTGCTGTTGTTTCAGCAATTATTTTTTGTGGTGAACTCCTAAAGATTCCCAAACATATTGTGATTGGAGAATAATATTTGGTTGAGAATCCTATGGGAAAATTTAATCACACAAGTTAAGAAATGCATAGAATGATCTGGAAACCCCCAAATATTCTGATGAATAAACCAAATGTGCTGTACAGCTGGCCATGATGGTTCCCGGTGTCACAGCTGATTGATTGCGCTATTTTCATTATTTACTTTGAGTGGTGAGTGGGCCCAGTGGAAGAAGTGGGCATCAAATTTAAAAAATGACATATCATTCATTAGAATGAAAGATGTCTCATGGTTTGTGTGCCTTGCTGTTTTTTTCTTTTTTATTATTGTGTGTTTTTCAAACTTAAACAATGAAGATAATGTACAGTAACAACAGCAAAACAGAGAACAAGGAGGTACAAATCATTTTATATTAGTGTTACTTGTACACATACTGTAAAGGGTCATATACAGTATATTCTGGTTTCCAAGTCCCTCCATTTCTTCCATATTTTGTCATACTTTTCGGACTGAAATCTTTTATGAAGGATTCTCTGTTCCATGACAAAGATTTTGTTTAACAAATTATGCCAATCATCCAGGTAAGGGGTTCCTGAATTTAGCCATTTTTTAGTAATTGATTCACACGCAGCCAAACTCAACATGCCAAACCTGATCTTTAAATCTGTGTCTGTGGAAAAAGCCAGCCGAATAATAGTTCATCCTAATTTAAGGTATCTGCATATAAATGACTTTTATTTCAATATCAATCAGACTCCAAAAGGATCGTATTAATGGGCAAGACCAAAATAGATGATGCTGTTCAACTCTAGCCTGGTCCACCAGCCTGCCTAAGGCCATGTATGAGATACACGGCAGGTCAGCCTGGGTTCCCTCTATTGGGAAGTGATTTCCATTCTGGTAAAAAATTGACCGGACCAATCACAGTGTGGGAGGCGGGACTTTCCTACAGTCTTCTTCAGCTTGGTTTTGTCGAAGGTTGTGGCCATTCTAACCATTAACAGTCAGAATGGCTGCAGAGGAGCGACTATAAAACAAAGCCCTTTCTGATGTCTTAATGAATTGCAAATGTCCTTAAACTCGCTACAATTTGCTGCTCTGAAGGCTTTCCTCCATGTTTTCCTCTTACAAAGACATTAGCATCACTGTAACTCTTCCGGTAACAAATAGTCTTCATTCCATTAAACCACGAAACACTGTGAAAACGTGTTCGCCTGGTAGACCAGCAGTAGAATTATAAACAGGAACGTAAAACTCCTCTGACGTGTCCACCACGTTTGGTGCTTAACTAACAGCTTCCAGGTCATAGTCACATGACGCACGACACAAACGCTTTCTCATATTAGCAGTTCAGCAATAAACAGTGCGTACATGTAACAGAGTATTTATAATAATAAAACCAAACATTCTATGTTAATATACACAAGAAAACTACATTAAATAGAGAGGGAAAAAACAACGTGTAAACGCTGACTTCCAGCGTCGCCATAGCAACATATAAACAGAGTGCTGAACTACGCTTAAGGCCGCCAGCTACAGTCACTTCCGTGTTTCTCTGATTGGCTCTCTGTGGTTCACTTTCCTCCTGTTAGTCCCGCCTCTTGTCTCGCACTGGAAATCACTTCCCAGCGAGGAACACAGACTGATGGCCATGTATCTCAGAGGCCCTGTCCCAATACCCACCCTAAGCCCTGCACCATTGTATGAAGTGAGCACTTGGCAGAAGTGCACATTAAGGGTTGGAGTGTGCAGGTTGCAAGTGCGGGAAAAAGCAGAATTGGGACAGTGATGGATCCTCCATTTTGCACCACGTCATTTCATGTCATTGCTTTCAAACTCAGCTTCATCTCGGTTCCTGGTGAAGAGACGTCATTTTCAAACATAAACGAAATAAAGTTAATTTCATCTGTTCTTGTAAAATATATGCTATGAAATCCACACGAGTTTAATTAATAAATAAATGAATTACTGAACTAATTTCTGTAAGATGGCTGTAGAATTTCACCAGTACAGGTTAAATAACTGTTACATTCTAAACCAGTGGTTCTCAAACTTTTTTGCAGGACCCCCCTTTCATTGGAAATAATAATGTCAAGCCCCCCCACCCCACCACCACAACCACATGTACCCAAACATTTACCATGAAATACATGAAAAAATGCACTGCACTTGAGATGGGGGGCAATGCCAATTGAGTCATCATCATTTGTTTATTTGTACTTTAAAGAATATGCCCATTTTTTGTTATAAGTAAGAAAACTAGGCCTGGCTGGCCCCCCCCCCTGACAAAGCCCTGAGCCCCCAGTTTGAGAACCACTGTTCTAAACAAATGTATAATAATGATTAAATTGTTGCTCTGTGACTGTTATCGTTAACATAGAATGTCCATAAATGTCCACATGTCCATAAAAACATGGATAAGTTCTTTGATTTACATTGCGAATTGAGACCAGTATTAATTACATAAGCTGTAAGGTTTACAGAAGTATGGCTACATAATTATTCTATTCTTAATTTCATTGTAAATCTAGATGCTTTGGTAATATTGTATACTTACTTAGTTTTTGCTTTTTTTCTCTCAAAATGTTTGCTTTGTATTGTATTTTAATTTAGTTAACCTGTGTTTTTGTTGATTGTTCAAAATTTATGTTGATCTGGATCCCAGGAAGAACAGTCTTCCCTGATGAAGGCTAATGGGGATCCATAATAAACTAAACTAAACTATGTGAAGTAAACAGGTTTCCCTTGTTAAAGACGCTGCGTCTCACTGGGACTTACCTGTAAATAAAGTTCTTAAATAAAAAATTAATTTAGCTACTTTTATCATTAAACTGATAATTTTCATTATTCAAATGCTTTGAATTTTAATATTAGAAGTACATTTGGAAGTAACAGGACAAACTTCTGTAATTATTTCCCCTACAGCATAAAAGATTAAATATTTCAATGTTTACATCTGAAATGGCATTATTCTGCATGAGCTCATCACCAAACATGGACATGTTCCGCCTTTACGGTTCAAAACGTCACACGCAGCAATGAATTATGGGCAATATGCTTCGGTGAAGTCTGCATAGATGCGGACTTCACTGAAGTGTGGATTGAGGGTGCAAAGGGGGCGTGGTGGACTTCCGCCCTCAAGCAGCCCTGGAGAATTGGGACACACTACGCACTTCAACCCCTCAACGGGAGCGCGCATTCTAGGGGCGCAAGGGTGGAAGTGCAGGTATTGGGACGGGGCCATAAATGGCGCTTGTCAGGCTGGTGTACCAGGCCAACAACTAGGGGAGCCCAAGCAGGGCAACCTGTCCTCCAAAGTCATACAGTTTGGTCGTTTGTGCACACCTGAAATTACGCTCTCTCAGAGCGCATTTCACATGCCCCTTGACCCCCCTGGGAGGAAGGAATTCGACTGAAGAAAGATGTTTAACAACTGTTTGAAATACTTGAGGCGTGTTTAGCTCGACTGGTTGGGAAGCTGCTCCAGTAATCAGAGGCTCTTGGTACAATTCTCAGCCTGGAACCTGCTGCAGCCCCCACTCTCTGCCCCCCTTTCCTCTCATCCTGTGATATAATGGCTGTCAAAGCCTGAAGAAACACCTGATTACGATACGACAGTGTGCATTTATTGTGTCGCCTATTTGAATTCTGTTTATGTATGTTCACTGAGGAATGTGCACATATATGGCATGAAACAAGTTACTGCCAGCCACCACAACACTGTACATGTGCTGTTTATCCTTTTCTTCCAGCTCGTTGTTAATAGCGTCTTAGCAACCATTGTAGCAACAATCACAAAATATGAAAGAATGTACGTCAACAGGAAAAAAAAAACTATGGATCATTTACATGAAAGGAATGGACATTATGAAAACAAAGTGTATATTTGTATAAAAAGTGTATAAAAAAGTTATCAGAACACAGCTGAAGCTAAAATCTATCTTAAAATTATAAATTTCAACTGAAGATTGGAGGGACATCTGCCATTATTCTTTCGGTCACACCAGCGAAGGTCTCGGCAGTCACATAACCACCACTAGGAGTCGCACTAGGGAAGGACTCGGCAGTCACATAACCACCACTAGGAGTCGCACTAGGGAAGGACTCGGCAGTCACATAACCACCACTAGGAGTCGCACCAGGGAAGGACTCGGCAGTCACATAACCACCACTAGGGGTCGCTTTTGGACACTTTTTGAGCAAAAGTAAATATAGGTCGTATTTTGGTGCATGCACAAACAACCCTATGACTTTGGAGGACAGGTTGAGCAGGGCTGTGTGTTTGGCTGGGAGCACAATGAACTTTCTTAAATACCACAATCTTTTTTATTTGGGGCATTGGGGCTCATCACGCAGGTAGAGCATCTGACTTTCACCCCGAGGGGCCAGTGTTAAAGTCCCTGTACAGCCAAACAATTTTCTTTTCTTTTTTTATAGATAGATAGATAGATAGATAGATAGATAGATAGATAGATGGGGATTTCGGATTCTCAACAAGATCGTGGAAAAATACATTGTTTGGCTGAACAGGGACTTGAACCCCAGATCCTTAGATTAAGGAACACTCTGGCAGTTTGGTCCGCTTCCACGGATAGTCCACTTTGTTTGGTTCAGTCTGAACACCAACTGTACTCTGCTGCACCAAAGAAGCAGACTCTGGTCCGTCTGAAAGTCAGGGGTCTCGGTTCACTTGCAGACGGACGATCGGACTCTCCAGCGCACCTGATGGAAGTGACGTTTGTTGACCGCAATAAAGCAGCAGAAGAAGTAGGAGGAAGTTGGGTAGATTATCGTTTGGGTCGGAGGGAAAACAAAGCAAATAGCCTGTTCTAAGAAGCCGAGGCCAAAACAACAACAATAAACAACTGAAACATGTGTAGACAGAGATGGAGGAAGAAGAAGAAGCAGAAAGATTTTCACTTTTACCACGGAGTCTGGTTTTCTTCTTCTTCCTCTTCTTCATCATCATGAGTGCTTGAATGGGAAGCGTCGCCTCCTAGTGAGCAGGTGTTGTAACTATGGTGGTTTAACCAGGTGGTTTGGTCCGCTTTAGTTAATGCAGTTTGAATATATAAACCACAGCAAAGAAAGGTGCAAAATTTTCCTGAAATCCCCGCCCAATCGGACCGAATCCTGGACTATCCTGGTGTGAAAGCACCCTAAAAGTCAGATGCTATACCAATTGAGCTTTCCAAACTCTGAACAATCACTAGTAACCATCTCTTCTGGCCCTCTCATCTTCCTTCTCCTCATCTTCTTCTACTGTTGCTGTTTTTACTGGCGGCTAGTGATGTGCCCGATGAACTGAGACTCCGAAGCGTGTTTCGAGAAAAAGGGGCGTTCCTAACGAAGCTTCGTTTCGGAGCTTGTGTTGTCGGGATAGAAATCACGTGACCAGAGCAAAACGAGGCCTCGGTTTGTGAAGATGACGTAACGTGTCGGTCTGTGTTTCACATCTGCACAAGAAACATTTGGAATTCACTAGATTGAAGTTGACAGATAATTTATCCGAGCTCAAAATACAAAGACAGAAAGATCCTGACATACGGACACAGAAATCCACAGTATTATCAACTTTCCCACCGATATATGTTGCCCTGCACCTGCACATTATTTGAAGATTATTAAGTCGCCAAACCGAACACTGAACTTTTCCGACAATAAACAGATTTCAGCCCTATGTCATCTCATACGTGGAGTTCCATAAGCACTACACACATACATAGTCACTATTACAACAGTTAATGTTTGCCAAATGTAAAATGAAATGACAAAACGCTGATTATGATTTTCTGTCATATAAATCATGCGCTCAATGGTTTGTTGTGATGTCATAGTACAGTGGTTAGTGATTTTGCCTTTTACTCGGGAGGCTGTGGTTCGAATCCCGCGCGTGCCTTCTTTTTTATTTTGCAACATTTTATTGTCAAACTATGAGACAAATACTTAAAGGCACGGATAATACAAATTGTGTTTGTTGGATGCTGCTAATTTATTTGACAAATCCTTTTTTTTCTGGTCATGGGCACTACTGAGATGGTTTGAGTGCATTTTTGTTTGGGCTGATGTGGACCCATTTTAACACTAGATGTCACTAAAGAGGAATATGAATGAAACCCTGAGTACTGAACCTTTTCCCAAACCAATTGGCTGGAAAGCCTCAATGCTTCATGAAGCTTCATTTGGCCATCACTACTGGCGGCTGGCAAACGATTTATGAGGTGCATTACTGCCACCCACTGGTAGGGAGCGTGAACTGTCCCTACTGTAGTTTGCGTCACACAGTCTCGTACAGGGGTGTCCAAAGTCGGTCCTCCAGGGCCAGAGTCCCGAAGGTTTTCTTTCCTTTCCTGCTCCAACACACCTGATTCAAATTAAATGATTCTAACAGCCTATGAAGCACTGCTCAATGACTCAATCTGATTCAGATGCGCTGGAGCAGGGAGGCATAGAAAACCTGCAGGATTGTGGCCCTCGAGGACTGGAGCAGGACACCTCTGGTCTAATACTTATGCCCCTTTTCCACCATCCCTTTTCTGCTCAACTCACCTCACCTCTCCTCGGTTATTGGGATTTTCCACTGGGGGTTTTCCGAGCTGAGGTGATACAGTTTCTGTACCTCCTCTGGCGAGGTTCTGAGCATGCTGAAGTCAGCTATGTCTGACGTCATCTCACTGCATGCCCACCTAGTGGCCAAGGGGTTAGCCAATCAGATGTCAGGATCAGAGAGCGACACACTCCTTACCAGTAAGCGGCGGTAACGCACCTCATGAATTGTTAGCCAGCCGCCGGTAAAATCAGCAACAGAGGAAGAAAACGGGAAGAAGTAATCCGGGAGAGACGGATGATATCATTATTTACACTGCTTTCAGAAGCACTTGTGGTGTAGGAGGTAGCAAGTTTGCCTTTCAACTCAAAGGTTGTGAGTTCAACTGCCTTTTCTGCCAAGCAATTTTTTTTTTCTTCACGATCTTGTTAAGATAGATAGATTGATTGATTGATAGAATGATAGATAGATGGATTCAGATTCTGCTTTTCCTTATGGTTGCTGCCTCTTGGCCAGGACTCCCTAGTTAAAGTCCCATTGAGTAATCTCAATGGGACTTTTCCTGGTTTAATAAAGGTTAAATAAATAGATAAGAAGATTCAGATTCGGAAGACTTTGCATGCATGCATCCAGATAGATAGTTAAATATGAGCTCGTGAGGGAGTGATTTCAGATTCGCAACAAGATCGTAGAGAAAAAAAAGACTTTCATTCGGCTGAAAAGGGATTTGACCCACAGATCTCGAGGATATAAGGCAAGATTGCTACCACCTGCACCACATGAATTCATGATGATGTCAATCATTCCCTCCCATCTTACGTTCTCCTCATACTTCTTCTTGTCTTTTCCCTCTGTTGTTTTTACTAGCGGCTACTAATTATTGAGGTGCAATTAATGAGGTGCATTACCGCCACATACTGGCAGGGAGTGTGAACTTGTCGTTTGCGTTGCACAATTTAGTACTTGGCATCAGCGTCATTCTTACCCCGCCCACTTGTGGTCGGGGTAATGGATTGTAATCGAAAAGCTACCAAGCTTTGAGTTTAGGTGAGTTGAGCTGACCTGTGTTAGTGGAAAAGGCCCAATAGATGGCCAAGTTGGGTCCTCGAGAGCCACAATCCTTCAACTTTTAGATCCACCCCTTCTCCAACACACCTGAACTACCTCATGTGCACATCATTCAGCTCTGCAGAGGCCTGGTAATGAGCCATCCGTGTGATCCAGGTGTGTTGGAGTAAGTTGCAGATTGTTGCAGAACCTCTCTTTATTTTACTGTTTAGTAGAAGCTAAACTCAGCTAGTTGGAGCTAATCGGCTACAGACAAAAGCTAACACAACTCCTTAAAGGGACACTGTGTAATCGGGAGCAGCTCCCTCGTACTTTTCATGCTGCATTCGCGTGAAACCGGGCAGACCGACGACATCCGCTGCATGTAAAGTTATCACCAGCCTCTATGTGAAGACGTGGTCCGTCAGTTACAGTGACATCAGTCCACATCTGTTCGGTTGTCATGGCGATGTCGTATTGTTTTCCCTGACCCATGTTTTACCGTCTTTCGCTCGGCTTTATTGATTAAAATGACATCTGGTTTGTTACCAACGGCCGTCTGCCCGACTGCACGTGAACCTAGCGTCAGTAAGACGCTGGCTTCTCCCCCCTGCAGTGCGGTGACTTTTCAAAGGCATTACCTCGAACTGAGCTGAAAACTCCGGTGTGTCCGGTGAGTTTCTGTGTTTTCCTGCTGTCACGCTTCTCCCGAACGCAAAAACATGGCGATACGACATGGCAGCCCCCACCGAGCCGCCCCGCTCGATGTGTAAATGAATGATACGAACGGCAAATTTAGAACTTAGAGGAGCACTTCAGTTTGTTGATGGGAGTGATTACTGATTAATGAAAAAACACTTTTGAACCAAATAATCAGTTTTTGTGAATAAAACACAGGAGAACTTACACAATATCCCTTTAAACATTTTGCACAGGGTGGTGTTGAGCAGCCGTCCCATGTACAGAGGTCCTCAGCGCCGCCGGCCCAGGTGCAACTCTAGGGCTCATCCCCCACTCTCTCTGACCCCTATTCATGTCAATTTCTGGCAAATAAAGGCCACTAGAGCCAAGAAATTAGAGGTCGACGAAAAGTGGATTTTTAAAGGCCGATATAATAACAATAGTTTGGAGCAGGAAAAAGCTGGATAACAAAATAACGTTCAATCAGGGCTCTGTGAAGAGTATTTTTGTTTTCATAAAGTCATCCTCCTCTGTCATTTCTCACCAACACTGTATTTTAGGGGTGGTAATGTTGCCTGAAAGCTTCAGGTACTAACTAACTGTCCACATGCATAATAGAGAAGTTTAATAGTGGAGTAGAAGTATAATAAGGCGAATTTCAGTATATTTGAAAATTTATTTTTAAACACTAAACAGTGTACTATACGTGTATTATCAGTAAACTCAGCAAACCTAAAAGGTTAGGTCGACTATTTCTTAAACTAGAAGGGCATCGAGAAGTTTACTGCTAGAAAACTAACAGTATACATAGAATACTTTTAGTATACTTAAAAACGTACTTTGCAAGAGTAAAAGAATGCTTAAAGTTTTAGTACCAGTCAACTAACAATATACCTAGAAGTAGGTATACTTTCAGTATACTTTAAAGTGTACTCTCTAAAAGTAAAAGAAAGTTTGAAGTATTAGTACAAGTACACTAATAGTATACCTAGAAGATTACTTTTACTATACTTAAAAGAATACTTTGTAAGAGTAAAAGAAAGCTTAAAGTTTTAGTGCGCACTTGGTGGAGTGGGTAGCCTAGTGGTTTGGCACGGAGGACCAGGTTCAAGTCCCCATCACACCACTCACGTGAGCAAGGTCCTTAACCCCCCCCCCCCCCCACACACACACACACACACACACACACACACCCACGTGTGTGTGTGGTGTGTCTGCAGTAGGCTGCTACTTTAAGCACCCAGGGAGCAGTTGGGTACACACCCAACTGCTCCCTGGGTGCTTAAAGTAGCAGCCTACTGCTCTCTGATACTTACAGAGATGGTGAAATACAGAGCCCTAATTTGCCCTTGGGGATCATAACAGTATTTAAAAAAAATTATAAAATAAACTAACAGTATAACTAGAAGTATACTTTAAAATGTACTTTTAAACGTAAGCTTGAAGTTTTAGTACGAGACGAGTACACTCACAGTATACCAGAAGATTATTTTAAGTATACTTTTAAATACTTAAATTGGGCCAATTTAGTCCCAAGAAGTACACTCGTTAGTATACTGGTAGTATACTGATGGCAGGGTACTTGGTAAATAAAAGTACTCTTGGGGGGATATACTTTAGTATGCTTGAGTATATTTAATGACATGTTGTTACGCCCACAAACGTAATAAACCACAAATGTAATAAAAATATGCAGCTTTTAATGTAATAAAAAGTAAGAACTATCACGTTTGCAGTCATTTATGACGTTTGTGGGAAAGTTCAGAACTTCTCGAAAACGTAATGATGCAATAATGGTGTTGTGTTTGTTCTTTGATTGTTGCTGCCAATTGTTTCCTACTGCCCCCCCCCCCCTGCTTTTCTTTTCTTTTTTCTTTCCTCCTTTTTCCTATTTAAGATAGGAATCCCCACAAAGCTTCTCTCTCTCTCTGGTAATTATATTGAATGAATAAACATATTATTTAGACTGATGTGATGTGTGCAGGGATGGGTACCTTTCACATTTGAATCGTTCCGGTACCAAACGGTACCAGTTTTCGGTACTTTTATTTCTCATTCTCAACATAGAATTTTTTAATAATGTATTAAAGCAAAATCCAGCTGTTTCTCTATGATGTCAGAGCGTCTGGAAACAGGGAAACTTAATGGCAAGGCAAGTTTTTTTTATACAGCACATTTCATGTAGCCTACAAGAAAATTCAAAGTTCTTTAGATAAACCAAACATTGCAGTGGGGTGTAAAAGAGAAAATGATTAAGAACAAAAAAGTAGAAGTATGATTTTAAAATGATAAAAATTTAATATATTTATGATTAAAAAGAGAGCATAGAGCCGTGCAGATTTTAACTTTAGAGTAAAATCTATGTGAATGCAGCTGAGAACAGGTGTTTCAGCTGATCTGAGACTTTTTGGGAGTTTGTTCCAGACAAAATAATAATAATGACAGAATAATTTAATGAGAAAATGGAATATTCTTTGTGTGTGGATGCAACATCTGTATCTACAGAGGAGTGTGTGGATGCAACATCTGTAGCTACAGAGGAGTGTGTGGATGCAACATCTGTAACGACAGAGGAGTGTGTGGATGCATCATCTGTAGCTACAGAGGAGCGTGTGGATCCAACATCTGTAACTACAGAGGAGTGTGTGGATGCATCATCTGTAGCTACAGAGGAGTGTGTGGATGCATCATCTGTAACTACAGAGGAGTGTGTGGATGCAACATCTGTAGCTACAGAGGAGCGTGCGGATGCATCATCTGTAGCTACAGAGGAGCGTGCGGATGCATCATCTGTAACTACAGAGGAGTGTGTGGATGCAACATCTGTAACTACAGAGGAGTGTGTGGATGCAACATCTGTAGCTACAGAGGAGCGTGTGGATGCATCATCTGTAGCTACAGAGGAGTGTGTGGATGCATCATCTGTAACTACAGAGGAGTGTGTGGATGCAACATCTGTAACTACAGAGGAGTGTGTGGATGCAACATCTGTAGCTACAGAGGAGTGTGTGGATGCAACATCTGTAGCTACAGAGGAGTGTGTGGATGCAACATCTGTAGCTACAGAGGAGTGTGTGGATGCAACATCTGTAACTACAGAGGAGTCTGTGGATGCAACATCTGTAGCTACAGAGGAGTGTGTGGATGCAACATCTGTAGCTACAGAGGAGTCTGTGGATGCAACATCTGTAACTACAGAGGAGTGTGTGGATGCAACATCTGTAACTACAGAGGAGTCTGTGGATGCAACATCTGTAACTACAGAGGAGTGTGTGGATGCAACATCTGTAGCTACAGAGGAGTCTGTGGATGCAACATCTGTAGCTACAGAGGAGCGTGTGGATGCATCATCTGTAGCTACAGAGGAGTGTGTGGATGCATCATCTGTAACTACAGAGGAGTGTGTGGATGCAACATCTGTAACTACAGAGGAGTGTGTGGATGCATCATCTGTAGCTACAGAGGAGTGTGTGGATGCAACATCTGTAGCTACAGAGGAGTGTGTGGATGCAACATCTGTAGCTACAGAGGAGTGTGTGGATGCAACATCTGTAACTCCAGAGGAGTGTGTGGATGCAACATCTGTAACTACAGAGGAGTGTGTGGATGCATCATCTGTAACTACAGAGGAGTGTGTGGATGCATCATCTGTAACTACAGAGGAGCGTGTGGATGCAACATCTGTAACTACAGAGGAGTGTGTGGATGCAACATCTGTAGCTACAGAGGAGTGTGTGGATGCAACATCTGTAGCTACAGAGGAGTCTGTGGATGCAACATCTGTAGCTGCAGAGGAGTTTGTGGATGCAACATCTGTAACTACAGAGGAGTGTGTGGATGCAACATCTGTAACTACAGAGGGAGTGTGTGGATGCAACATCTGTAGCTACAGAGGAGTCTGTGGATGCAACATCTGTAGCTGCAGAGGAGTGTGTGGATGCAACATCTGTAACTCCAGAGGAGTGTGTGGATGCAACATCTGTAGCTGCAGAGGAGTGTGTGGATGCATCATCTGTAGCTGCAGAGGAGTGTGTGGATGCAACATCTGTAGCTGCAGAGGAGTTTGTGGATGCAACATCTGTAACTACAGAGGAGTGTGTGGATGCAACATCTGTAACTACAGAGGAGCGTGTGGATGCAACATCTGTAACTACAGAGGAGCGTGTGGATGCAACATCTGTAACTACAGAGGAGTGTGTGGATGCAACATCTGTAACTACAGAGGAGTGTGTGGATGCAACATCTGTAACTACAGAGGAGCGTGTGGATGCAACATCTGTAACTACAGAGGAATGTGTGGATGCAACATCTGTATCTACAGAGGAGTGTGTGGATGCAACATCTGTAGCTACAGAGGAGTGTGTGGATGCAACATCTGTATCTACAGAGGAGTGTGTGGATGCAACATCTGTAACTACAGAGGAGTGTGTGGATGCATCATCTGTATCTACAGAGGAGTGTGTGGATGCAACATCTGTAACTACAGAGGAGTGTGTGGATGCAACATCTGTATCTACAGAGGAATGTGTGGATGCAACATCTGTAACTACAGAGGAGTGTGTGGATGCATCATCTGTATCTACAGAGGAGTGTGTGGATGCAACATCTGTAACTACAGAGGAGTGTGTGGATGCAACATCTGTAGCTACAGAGGAGTGTGTGGATGCAACATCTGTAGCTACAGAGGAGTGTGTGGATGCATCATCTGTAACTACAGAGGAGTGTGTGGATGCATCATCTGTAGCTACAGAGGAGTGTGTGGATGCAACATCTGCAGCTACAGAGGAGTGTGTGGATGCAACATCTGTAGCTACAGAGGAGTGTGTGGATGCAACATCTGTAACTACAGAGGTGTGTGTGGATGCAACATCTGTATCTACAGAGGAGTGTGTGGATGCATCATCTGTATCTACAGAGGAGTGTGTGGATGCATCATCTGTATCCACAGAGGAGTGTGTGGATGCAACATCTGTAGCTACAGAGGAGTGTGTGGATGCAACATCTGTAACTACAGAGGAGTGTGTGGATGCAACATCTGTAACTACAGAGGAGTGTGTGGATGCAACATCTGTAACTACAGAGGAGTGTGTGGATGCAACATCTGTAGCTACAGAGGAGTGTGTGGATGCAACATCTGTAACTACAGAGGAGTGTGTGGATGCATCATCTGTAGCTACAGAGGAGTGTGTGGATGCAACATCTGTAGCTACAGAGGAGTGTGTGGATGCAACATCTGTATCTACAGAGGAGTGTGTGGATGCATCATCTGTAACTACAGAGGAGTGTGTGGATGCAACATCTGTAACTACAGAGGAGTGTGTGGATGCATCATCTGTAGCTACAGAGGAGTGTGTGGATGCAACATCTGTAGCTACAGAGGAGTGTGTGGATGCAACATCTGTAACTACAGAGATTGATTATTTTCATGGCCCAATAAATAATAGTTGTGGAGCATGTACTGCAAACTGCGTAACGCTGATCTTTTTCTGAAACGGTAAAATATTGCCACACGACCGCCGCCATCTTTGTTTCTCTACTGAGGAAAGTGCGCGGATCCCTTCTACCAGTATCTCCCCCCACCCACCCAAAAAAGAGGGGAAAAAAAGAGTTTTTCTTAAGAACAGTGTTGATGACACATGTAAATCATTATATATATATATATATATATATATATATATACACACACACACATATATATATATATATAAGCTATATAATAATCGGCCACTTCCATCGGCGAATGTCATTTCTATCGGCCGATGGCAGTTAACAAGGCAAACATCGGCCGATACCGATGTCCAGCCGATGCATCGGTGCATCCCTACTAAATATGTTAAACTTCTAGTATATTAATGAGTAAATGCCAAGTAAACTTTGTTAAGTATATTTTTGATAAGTACATAAATAGTAAACTGAAAGTATACTGTCTTTAAAGTCTTTAAAGAGTGTACTTAAAGGAGTGATGACATAGCAGTAAAAACTAGTTCATGTCGTTGGCATTACTGCATATGTAAATACTCCAAAGAAAAAAACGGCATTTTTTACAGCGGAGTATTGTTTTGAAACGCCAGACCTCACTTCCTCAGTAATACAGTTGGGTCCGGTGATGATATGGAGCTTTACCCGGAGACCACGTTGACTTCATTTTGATTGGCTACACCTTATTTGGCTATGACCTTTTTTGGAGAATCTAGGTCAAGCTGCGGTAGGAGTTTGCTAAAGGCTAACTGCTAGCAACATGGGCACTTCAGACAGTGTGAGCTACGTTTATCAGACAAGACAGCATTTAGAAAATAAATAAACTTACAGGTAATGACAAGGTTGTGGCCCCCTCCCTCAGTGTTGCTGCAGAAGTTTGCTTTTAAATCCATTTGTTTGAAAACCCAGACCTGACTGCAGAGAAGTTACTACTAGCTCCATACACGAAGCTGAATCAGAAAGGGAGGGGGGGGGGGAGCGGACGGTGCATAAACCGTTAGGAGAGAGAGAGAGGGGGGGGGGGGGGCGCTGTTTACTTGATAGTGCGCTCTTATTGGAGCAATTAAATTACGTAGAATGATAGAACTACGTAGAATGATAGAACTACGTAGAATGATGGAACTACGTAGAATGATAGAAATTACGTAGAATGATGGAACTACGTAGAATGATAGAACTACGTAGAATGATAGAATTACGTAGAATGATAGAATTACGTAGAATGATGGAACTACGTAGAATGATAGAACTACGTAGAATGATGGAACTACGTAGAATGATAGAATTACGTAGAATGATAGAACTACGTAGAATGATAGAACTATGTAGAATGATAGAACTACGTAGAATGATGGAACTACGTAGAATGATAGAACTACGTAGAATGATAGAACTACGTAGAATGATAGAACTACGTAGAATGATAGAACTACGTAGAATGATAGAACTACGTAGAATGATGGAACTACGTAGAATGATGGAACTACGTAGAATGATGGAACTACGTAGAATGATGGAACTACGTAGAATGATGGAACTACGTAGAATGATAGAACTACGTAGAATGATGGAACTACGTAGAATGATGGAACTACGTAGAATGATAGAACTACGTAGAATGATGGAACTACGTAGAATGATGGAACTACGTAGAATGATAGAACTACGTAGAATGATAGAACTATGTAGAATGATAGAACTACGTAGAATGATAGAACTACGTAGAATGATGGAACTATGTAGAATGATAGAACTACGTAGAATGATGGAACTACGTAGAATGATGGAACTACGTAGAATGATAAGCTGCTGTCTGATTCAACTGTTTCTGAGCAGAGAGACAAAGCTGACAGACCATAAACAGGAACTTTGATTCTCACTCTGACATTCACATGACCTTATCAGTGCACAACAGATCATATTATACACCCAAAACCCCAGAAAAGTGAAATTTGATGTCATGGCACCTTTAAAGCATACTTGCATGTACTACTTTTTGGTAAGGGTGGTCTGGTGTACTTGGAGCAGAATCCCATCGGCCGTTCTTAAAGCAGAGCTCAGCGGTCTTCATGGTGTTGGCACAGTCACTGATGGTTGGATCATTATGGTAATGAAGACTGCGAGAGTCAGAGCTGATGGAGGATGAAATCTCTGGTTAATTACAGCAGAGAGGAGGACACGGGTGCAGCCTGACAGCTTGTTTAGCTCTCTGTCTGCTGAGTGGCAGCATCACACGCATGTCCGGAGCCTCTCAGCTGACCACACACACGCTAAACTGCAGGCTGCTATCACCAAGATAAATACTTTCTACCCACACCTGACCACATTTCACCACGTCCCACCGCAGCAGAAGGCCCACCCTGACTGCTCCAGTCCGCCGTCCCCGCCGGGTTACCTTTCAAGTGTCTGTGTGGCAGCAGGGCGGCGGCATGTCGGGGTGGCACTGCCGAGGATTTGTGGGTGTCTGTGCTGCCAGAAGCAGAGAGGGGGGTGCATATGCCTCCAAGCTGTTTGCCAGGCTTCAAAGCACTCGTTGGTTCTGTTTGTAAAGTACAGCATTTACACACATTGTTGCTTCAGTGTGGAAATTACTGCTACGGAGCTGCTTTTCAAGCTTTTATCTCTGATCACTCATTTGATCCTGATGGCAGCGCGACTGGGAGGTCTGAGGAACGCTGGCAGGAACAGACGTGCGCTTTCATTTCTAACGTAGGTCCGTAACAGAGGAACTATCACCGCTGAGATAAAAATGCTGTTTCTGTAAAAAGCAGAGTCCGTTTGAAGGGAACACCTGAAACCACCCGAACAGAAAATGTCTCACAACCGTAGGAAGAAAGACGTCAGAAATCTGAATGAAGGCTTAAATGAATTCATATTTTTGCCTTTTAGTAAAACGGAACAACTTAGAGGGCCTTTTTCTACATACTGACTTTTCTACGTGCTTGAAATGATCTTCAGGGTGTTTTAACTTGCAAAGAGACTAAAACTGCCCATAAAAACAACTTGGTAGTTATGAAGAGTCTTTACGGCTTTTAACTACTTCTGTCTAGTTTTACCTCGTTTCTGCGTACCCTTACCAAAAAGTAGTATGCAAGTATGCTTTAAGTATACTAATTAAACTTTAAATAAGACAATATACTAATAAATGTACTAGAAGTTTAACATATGTAGCCTACACTTATATTTAAACCTTTGAACAATATACTTTAATAGTAGTACATTCATAGTACATTTTCAAACATACTGGTTTCTTTGATACTAAGAGTTTAAATGTTACTGGACCATCTGGTGGAGTCAAATAAAACACCTGAATCTATTTTTGACATAAATTTGGAAATGTTTTCCAGCAGAGACCATGGATGTCGTTTCTGGGTTTCTGTGCAGAAGCTGTGGAAGTGGATCCATTTTTTTTTCTTTCTTCTCTTCACTGTTTTTTCTGTTCCACTCCTTATCATTTCTTTTCTTAACCTTCTCTTCCCTCTGGTCGGGTCCAGCAATAAGATGTAAAATGCAGTTATAAATAAATATTCAATTAAATAAAAAGAAGTAAAGTGAATAAATTAAGAATATAAAGAGCAGTCTTATATTCATAAAGCTCCTCTTGGCAGAGCAAATCTGTTCAACACAACAAAGCAGCCAGATCATCATTCTGCTGCTACCATGCTGGACAGGACACGTTATACACATTAAAAAGTAGAGGTACCAATTTGTACTTAAAAGGGTACAAAGCTTGTCACTGGGGGGGTTCCTTTCTGAAAGACATTTCTGTACCTTCGGTCCTGCTCCATTTTTGTACCTTATCAAGCTGTATGAGTTAATAAAGTACAATTAAACCAATTAAAGATGATGAATAAAAGTCAATAAAATAGAGATTATGACAACAATTAAAGATGCTAATAATAAATGAATAATTATTATATAAATATTAGGCCAAACACATATATAATTATACATATAATTATTACTGTGATTACTATGATTATCATGAAAATCACAATATAATAACTATAATTATACTACTGTTTAGAAGTACTGCTATTTATAGTTATTGTACAAGCTACACACATTTTTCAATGCTGCAGGTACCCTTAGGGTTGAAATGGTACAAATTTGTACTTTATATTACTTTGGACCCTTTTTCATAGTATGTAGGTACTTCTGGCCTCATAAAGACCAATATTGTACTTTTGAGAGAACATTTGTAAAAAATGTACCTTCAGGTACAGAAATGTTCCTGTCTCGTACCTCTGTTTTTGAGTGTGTAGAGAAAACAGTGCTATAAAGCTGCTTTTCACTTCTGTGATTTCAGTGTCAGCGCGGTAAAGGCTAGAAACTTTAGAGCAACATCTGCTGCCTTAGAGACCACGTCCTAACCTGGAACATCCAGATGCCACAAAGCCACGTTCAGCAAAGGCCGAGGATGACGAGGGCACGGGACCTGTACTTTTGCAAGACACGTCTGCAGGAAAAAAGAGGCAAACCAAACCTAGACACGCATGGGAGTGGGACTTTAATGTCTCAGTTATGATTAATTAATCAAGAAAATTCAATGCATTTATTGGCAGTTTGCATCAGAAGCAAGGCGGAACGTTTGTCAGGGCCAATTTTCTGGTACACCCGATGACGCTGACGCACACGGCCGAACTCCCCGTCTTGTTGCTGGATTTAGTTTTCAGACCCTCTGGTAAAGTTTCTGTTGTGTAAAGCAGCTAGCGACATTTCCTGGTGTTATAGCTGACTTTTATAGAGAGAAGTGAAAGAGTATCATTTACTTCTTTCTACTAGTTTGTGCGCTGCCCTTCCCCCGTCTGAAAACTTGAGGCTGCAGGAAGCATCAGCTGCAGATAGCAAGAGATATTCAGCTCTGCTCCGTGAAGCAGACTGAACATGAAACTCTACACTGCAGGTACGCAGCAGCCTGGCAGGCATGCAGAGATGCAGCAGCCTGGCAGGCATGCAGAGATGCAGCAGCCTGGCAGGCGTGCAGGTACGCAGCAGCCTGGCAGGCATGCAGGTACGCAGCAGCCTGGCAGACATGCAGGTACGCAGCAGCCTGGCAGGCATGCAGGTAAGCAGCAGCCTGGCAGACATGCAGGTACGCAGCAGCCTGGCAGGCATGCAGGTACGCAGCAGCCTGGCAGGCATGCAGGTACGCAGCAGCCTGGCAGACATGCAGGTACGCAGCAGCCTGGCAGGCATGCAGGTACGCAGCAGCCTGGCAAACATGCAGGTACGCAGCAGCCTGGCAGACATGCAGGTACGCAGCAGCCTGGCAGGCATGCAGAGATGCAGCAGCCTGGCGGGCATGCAGGTATGCAGCAGCCTGGCAGGCATGCTGGTACGCAGCAGCCTGGCAGGCATGCAGGTACGCAGCAGCCTGGCAGACATGCTGGTACGCAGCAGCCTGGCAGGCATGCTGGTACGCAGCAGCCTGGCAGGCATGCAGGTATGCAGCAGCCTGGCAGACATGCAGAGATGCAGCAGCCTGGCAGACATGCAGGTACGCAGCAGCCTGGCAGGCATGCAGGTACGCAGCAGCCTGGCAGGTACGCAGCAGCCTGGCAGGCATGCAGGTACGCAGGAGCCTGGCAGGCATGCAGGTACGCAGCAGCCTTGCAGGGATGCAGGTACGCAGCAGCCTGGCAGGCATGCAGGTACGCAGCAGCCTGGCAGACATGCAGGTACGCAGCAGCCTGACGGACATGCAGGTACGCAGCAGCCTGGCAGACATGCAGAGATGCAGCAGCCTGGCAGACATGCAGGTACGCAGCAGCCTGGCAGACATGCAGGTATGCAGCAGCCTGGCAGACATGCAGGTACGCAGCAGCCTGGCAGACATGCAGAGATGCAGCAGCCTGGCAGACATGCAGGTACGCAGCAGCCTGGCAGGTACGCAGCAGCCTGGCAGGCATGCAGGTACGCAGCAGCCTGGCAGGCATGCAGAGATGCAGCAGCCTGGCGGGCATGCAGGTATGCAGCAGCCTGGCAGGCATGCAGGTACGCAGCAGCCTGGCAGACATGCAGGTGCGCAGCAGCCTGGCAGACATGCAGGTACGCAGCAGCCTGGCAGACATGCAGGTACGCAGCAGCCTGGCAGACATGCAGGTATGCAGCAGCCTGGCAGACATGCAGGTACGCAGCAGCCTGGCAGACATGCAGGTATGCAGCAGCCTGGCAGACATGCAGGTACGCAGCAGCCTGGCAGGCATGCAGAGATGCAGCAGCCTGGCGGGCATGCAGGTACGCAGCAGCCTGGCAGGCATGCAGGTACGCAGCAGCCTTGCAGGGATGCAGGTACGCAGCAGCCTGGCAGGCATGCAGGTACGCAGCAGCCTGGCAGACATGCAGGTACGCAGCAGCCTGACGGACATGCAGGTACGCAGCAGCCTGGCAGACATGCAGAGATGCAGCAGCCTGGCAGACATGCAGGTACGCAGCAGCCTGGCAGACATGCAGGTATGCAGCAGCCTGGCAGACATGCAGGTACGCAGCAGCCTGGCAGACATGCAGAGATGCAGCAGCCTGGCAGACATGCAGGTACGCAGCAGCCTGGCAGGTACGCAGCAGCCTGGCAGGCATGCAGGTACGCAGCAGCCTGGCAGGCATGCAGAGATGCAGCAGCCTGGCGGGCATGCAGGTATGCAGCAGCCTGGCAGGCATGCAGGTACGCAGCAGCCTGGCAGACATGCAGGTGCGCAGCAGCCTGGCAGACATGCAGGTACGCAGCAGCCTGGCAGACATGCAGGTACGCAGCAGCCTGGCAGACATGCAGGTGCGCAGCAGCCTGGCAGACATGCAGGTACGCAGCAGCCTGGCAGACATGCAGGTACGCAGCAGCCTGGCAGACATGCAGGTACGCAGCAGCCTGGCAGACATGCAGGTACGCAGCAGCCTGGCAGACATGCAGGTACGCAGCAGCCTGGCAGGCATGCAGAGATGCAGCAGCCTGGCGGGCATGCAGGTACGCAGCAGCCTGGCAGGCATGCAGAGATGCAGCAGCCTGGCGGGCATGCAGGTATGCAGCAGCCTGGCGGGCATGCAGGTACGCAGCAGCCTGGCAGGCATGCAGAGATGCAGCAGCCTGGCGGGCATGCAGAGATGCAGCAGCCTGGCGGGCATGCAGAGATGCAGCAGCCTGGCGGGCATGCAGGTATGCAGCAGCCTGGCGGGCATGCAGGTATGCAGCAGGCAGTAAACCACACAGCAGCTCCAGGAAAATTAAAGTCACTATGCTGCTTAGAAACTGATACAGAAGTCAGAGAGACAGAAAAACAATCTGTGTCATTACTGGATTAAAAAAGACATTGTTAATGAAATAAACTTTTATCAAGTTAATTAATAGTTTTACATTTTTCAAAAGCAAATGAGATTTTCTTGCAGTTGAAAAGGAAAACCAGGATTCTCCATGTTTACACTTTAAACTGGAAAAGCTTTCTTCCTTCCAGTAACGTTGGGAAATGAGAGTAGTTCATCTCAGTCAGACATTTTCTTGGTAAAATGCAGGATAAGTGGATAAATAGAAAGTGATCAGCAGCTCTGCAGCGGATTATGGCTGCAACTCAAATCTGCTCATCTGAAAAAGTTTGAAAGTTCATAAAGATTATTTTCAACTGAAATATTAAGGGAAGGCGAGATTCATCACTTTTAAATGAAAATGAAAATGTAGTAATGGAAGGTGAAATGTTGCAGTTTTCCTGCCAGTTTCCTTTAAACTGGGTTTAAAATATGAGATGTGGCAGATTTCTGCTGAATAATAACTGCAGGCCGAGGCTACCACAATTAAATATGATCATTTACAGGAAGAGAGCAACGCTGCCTCCTTTTCAGGTGAAAACACACAAATAAGCATTCCTGACACGAACAGCAGCCGTAAACTTCGTTTGACAAGCTGGAACTTAAACGCCGATCAGCTCTTTCTCTTTGCAGATCCTGGCGGGATCTCTCTGTAAACATGTCTGGATTTCATTGGAATGACTCCAGTAATAAATATTTGGTTAGTGGAAATGCCGGAGCCATTACACGGGGAAACCCTCGTGCTTCTTTTACTACCAAGAAATAATCAAAACTAGAACTGCAAGCAGTTATCACGGGGTCCAAGCCCGACCGTGCACCGCCTCCCCTGGCGCACCGCCCTCCCTGGCCCCGCCTCCCATTGTTCGACAAACACTTAGATTTGTAGCCCTCCGGAAAAAAGGGACAATTTTTGATTATTTTGCAAAGAAGGTTTGCTCAGCATGAAAACCTGTTGTCTTCAATTACGGTGCAGCATGAAGCTTGTGTGTATGGGTAATGTTGTCTGAGTTTTCAGGAAAATGTCTAACACCTGCAGGATTGTGACTCTAAAGGACCAGCACTGGACACCCCTGTTGTAGACCAACATTTAAAAAAAACTAACAGCCACCAACTACTGCAGATCCTCTCTGTCCTCAAACTTCACCACAAGCATTACAGTACCATCGGACTTCTGTTTTAACAGATGTTCCTAAGGTGAATATCAGACATCAATATTCAAACATCCAGCTGGCTGTCCTCCATGTGTCTGGTCTGCCAAACACGACCAGGATTCTTCCCCCCTGTCCTTTCACTGTTCTCAGTGTCTAAAGACCTGCCATCGCCCAGCTCAAACACAGTCTTCCAAGCTGCAGGCATGCGAGTAACTGATCTCGGTCAATGGTTTATATGGAAAACTGACAAGTTTAATTTGTTTTGCACAGGAAAAAAATATGCGTGACACTACCCGGTGCCTTCAAGAAAGATGTGCTGTTGAGTTAGAAAATTCATGCCACAATAGTCTTTAGACTGATGAACAAAAAAGGTCAAATAGTGTTTTGTGACCTGAAAAGTTTCAGAGCATCTGAACTGGGCTTGGAGGGTGACATGATCCTGCTTTCTCCCACCGCGAGACAGGATTGTGGCTCTGAGGGTCACGATCTTTATTTAAATTCAGGTATTGTTACAGCCCTATATATGAATGATCAATGGCATAACCATGTAAAAATGAAGACAAACACACTACAGATGCAGTTCTTAACTTTAGACAACTTTGATATTTGCAGGATTAAAAATCTTTCCCAAACTGCTTGGGATTCATAAGGAATATCTTGACATGAACTGCAGCAAGATTCGTTTTTATTTGGGATGCACGATAGTCATTGAGCCGATAACAGGACATTATGATGTCATTCCGATAAGTCCGATGTCATGACGACATACCCCGATAACCAATGTCCCATAAAGTTGGAATTTTAAAGATTGGACATGGAGAAGTTGAAAATCCCACTTTATGCTTTTCACGCTGAGATATTGCGATTGGGGAGAGAAAGGTGCTGTTTCACAGGGCAGACCCAAAACTGCTTCCAAACCTCTTTCCCTATCTTATATTAGACACTACCTACATTATACAGTTGGAAATTTTAAGACTGGACATGCACAAGTTAAAAATCCCAGTTAATGCTTTTTTGTGACTCTCGAGGACCAGCACTGGACACCCCTGTTGTCAACCAACATTCACAGAATACTAACAGCCACCAGCCACTCCAGATCCTCTCTGTCCTCAAACTTCACCACAAGCCTTACAATACAATAGGACTTCTGTTTTAACAGATGTTAATACACATTCGCACATGCACACTCATCAGTGGCGATATGTTTGCTCCAGCAGGACTGACCACATACTTCAGTTAGAATAATCAATGTCTTATCCATGTAAAAATGAAGACAAACACACTACGGTGAATATCAGACATCAATATTTAAACATCCAGCTGGACGTCCGTGCGTCTGGCCTGCCAACCACGACCAGGATCTTCTCCTTCTTTCCTTTCACTGTTCTCAGTGTCTGAAGATCTGCCATCGCGCACCTCATTCACACACTCCCCAGCTGCATGCGTGTAAGTGAATCATTCCGATAAACAGTTTATGTGCCCATGGAAAACTGACAAGTTTCATTTGACTTGCAGGGGAAAAAACTTGTGTAACACCATACCTGGTGACTCTAAGACAGATGTGTTGTCTAATTAGTAACTGGATGCTTCCAAGAGTTTGTATCTTGATGGAGAAAAAAGTGAAACAGTGTGATGTGATCTGAGAAGTTTCAGAGCATCTGAACTGGGCTTGGAAGGTGTCACGATCCTGCCTTCTCCCACTGCAAGATGGGCTTGTGGCTCTGAGGATCACAATTTTTATTTCCGTTCGGGTATCGTTACAGCCCTATACATAAATGATCAATGACATAACCATGTAAAAATAAAGACAAACACACTACAGATGCAGCTGTAAACTTAGGACAACATTGATATTTGCAGGATTAAGAATCTTTGCCAAACTGCTTGGGATTCATGAGGACTATCTTGACATTAACTGTAACAAGATTGGTTTTTATAGATTTATCTGTTATGGAAATCCTTGTGTTGAGCAAATTTGCATATTTCAGCCAAAACTTAGGGTGTAAAAGCAATATAGAGTGACAGTTGGATGGATTCAAATGTTCAGTATGATTCAAGGAATATCCATCACATTTTAGCTGTCTAGGACAAACAGCTGATTTTTAATGTAATAAAAATCGGGGTGTGACCTGCTCATAAACCATTCCCACTTTGTCCAATCATAACCATCCTCTAGGAATCAGCACAGAGTGATGATATGAACATACACAGTGAGTTTCATATATATCTGATCAATTGTTTGTGAAATATAATAAGTGTCATAGCGCCCCCTAGTTTAAAAAAATTTCCATTATGCAACATGAGTAGATAATCACGTTCCCCTGTTGGTGTAGGAGTTTCATGGAATTATCTGATGCGGTTTTAAAGTTATGGCCTTTGAAGTACGTAGCTAGCTTTGGAAAAATGTTTCAATGCGCATAACTCCGCAACGAAACAAAAATCCAACAATCGCTCTGATCACTTTTTTTCCTCTTGCTATGTACTTTGTGTGGTACAATTTTCAGTTGGATCGGGCTAAAACTCTAGGAGGAGTAAAATAAACAATGTTTTGCATATTTTGCACTGTAGCAAAAAAAAATTATAGGCGGAAATGGGCGTGGCCTATGTCATAAAATTCAGGAGGGTCCAAGGAATCTGGGGATATAAGGCACTTAAATTTACTCCAAGGCGTTTTCGAGCTAGAGGCCAAAACGTGCTACCTAATGGTATAGCGCCACCTAGTGTCTGACATGAGTTTTTTCTCTTTTATAATTTCACAAAAAATTTATTCTACCATCCCTGTAAGTGGCAATATAAATCCACCTTTGGTTTGGCCTCCCTGGCCATTTTTGTTGGGTCAGGGGAAGAAAAATAGCGGTCCAGGGCCCCTCGGCTGATTTCCGCCCCTGGGTTACAAAATCGCTAATAAAACACTCCCACGTGGTCCAATCCTAACCATTTTTTAGTATTATGCTCACAGGGGCTCTATCTACGTACCATGGGTGTGGCGTGCAGATCGGACCAGCGGTTTTGCCAATATAAAAAAATCAGGATAACAGCGCCCCCTAGATTTGAAAAATTTCCTCCTTTGGTACATTTGTAGAAAATCAAGTTCCCCACTGGGGTTTTGAAGGAATTGTAATTATGTGTTGTCGTTTTTGAGTTATGGCCTTTTAAGTTTTTAGCTAGGTTTTCATAAATGTTTAAACGCGCATAATTTCGTAACCGAGTAATATTTCAAAAATCTGTTTCATAACTTTGTTTGTCTATGTCTCTATTATATGTGGTACAATTTTCAGCCTGATCGGGTCAAAATTGTAGGACGAGTTTACGAAAATAGGTTTTGCTTATATCGCCCCCTAGCAAAAAATCTATCTAGGCGCAAATGGGCGTGGCCTATGTCAGGAGATGCGGACGGGTCGAAGGAATCTGCTCATCCAGGTCCCATAAATTTATTCCAAGCGGTTTGCCCGCTAGAGGCCAAAACGTACTACCCCCTGGTATAGCGCCCCCTAGTGTCTGACATGTGTCATTTTCCTGCTTTCGCTACATTCACCCTTTTTGTCCAAGCCCATGTATATACTTTTTATGGTTCTCTTGCGGTTTAGCCTCCCCAAGGAGTTTTTGTGTCGGAAAAATAATAATAATAATAATAATAAAAAACGAACGAAACTCAATAGGGTTCCAGCACGCTGGAGTGCTGGGAACCGCGTTGCACTGCAACGCGGGCCCTGCGCTGCTCCGCGGGCTTGGACCCCTAATAAGTTTGAAAATCCTTCACCAACAAAAAGTAAAAAAAGAAAAGAAAAACAAACTTCATTTTGAAAATAAAAGAAAGTTATTTAAATGTAATTTTGCCATTATTTTTGACCATCTAACACTGTAACATTAAATAGAAGCAAAAATGTCTTTTTTCAGGATACATTATTGAGTTGAAAAAAACAAAACAAAACAATAGTTATTTGTCAACCCAATAAATACTCAAAATAATGACAGTTTAAAAATTCATTTCTTCTTGTGAGTGGAATGTAGAAAAGCTTCAGATTCAGTGATGCTTTGTCTCCAGAGAGCTCTGAGCTCCTGACAACCAACCAAAATCCTGCGTGAACTTCAGAATGTGGGCGGCTGAATGATGCGACTGAGCAGCGACCCTGAATGATGGGACTGAGCAGCGACCCTGAATGATGCGACTGAGCAGCGACCCTGAATGATGGGACTGAGCAGCGACCCTGATGTGGCGGCGGAGACGCTGAATCTTCGCGGACGTTAATGAAGCTGACTGATGGGCTTTCCAGCTTCCGCTTCACATGTAGTCCTGATGTTTTTGTCTCTGTGCGGATGTGGCGTTACTTCGTGAAGATGCTCGTCCATTCTGTCTCCATCATCACCTCAGAGACATTTATACCGTAAACATTACCGACCTTCTCCCAGAAATCCTGAACAGTCCATCACATATTTACTCCCCACTGAAGCCCTGACCGCAGGTCTGCAGCTTGAACACACCAGTAGGTTTGCAGCAGTTCCTCGGTTTGGATCCATTTTCTACGGACTTCTCCCCCACCAGCAGGCTGAGCCCAGCCAGAACCTGGAGGGAAGGTCCGGACATTGTGGGTGGTTCGTGGTAACTGGACTTCTTGTCTTTGTTTCTGGAGAAGTTGGAGTTTTCATCCACAACCTTCCATTGCTTTATTCCAGCTGTAGGGATTCCCATGTCCCCACCAGCGATGTGGGTCCCTGCTGCCTGTCTCCCTGGTGTCTCCCGCCCCCTACAGGCGTTGTGAGGAGCAGCTGGACATGAGGAGGAAGGATAACAGTGATGGATAAAGTCCAGTTACTCTTTTTATAAAGATCTTATCAACGTAACAAACTACCACACGGTGGATCAACGCGCTCTTTGACATATTTCTGCATCAGTTATGGGACTAAGTGTGCTGCAAAGAGGAACATGTAAAACCATGAATGTCTGCAGATGTTCAGGCTTTGTTTTCCCCTGTTTTGTTTCCTCTAGTTTTCTTTTTTGTGGGACCTCATAGGCTTGTTTTTTTTTTTTTTTTTTACACTGTTTTAGCTTCCTGTTTTTAGTGTTTTATCTGCCTGTACAGTGTCCTTGACTGCTTTGAGAAAGCGCTTTTATAAATATATTAATATAATAAATATGTTGTTATTAATATATTTTTGTGCTGGAACCCTCTGTGTGACTCTTTTTGCCACCTTGTGGCCAATAGTGGTATTGCAGCTATATTAGTTGAGAGTTAAGTTTCATTTCTCAGTTGTTCACCATGTGCTCAGCCATGAGGTCTGCCTTCTACATTTTCCTTTGGTTACTTCCATTTGGCAACGTCTGTAAGTATTGTTGTGTTTTATTTGTAAGTATAAGGCCATTTAGGCTTTATGAAAGGCAGAAAGCTTCTTTTAAGAATATATAGAATTAACAGTACTATGTTGTATTGTTTTACTGATTATGTCTTCGATGCTTTATGTTTTTCAGTTTTACATTCTTCCCATTAAAACCTGCTAAAGCTCATACGGACTGCTTCTTAGTGGATGGATGGGAGATTGTTTAGCTACCTGAATAACTGAGTACATGACAGTTATATCGTGCTCAGTGAGGCCAGGACAGTAAAAAGACGCCACTTTAATGGGTAATTAAGGAAATAGAGAAAACATGGAAGAAGGGTGTTCCAAAGAGAAAGCTCCAGAAGCACAATTAAGTCAAGATACTCTTGAAACAGGCTCAGTAAGTTCTTTTGTTTCGAGACGCTCAAGAGTATCTCGTGCATCAACATGTTTATCTGCAAGTCTGGCTGCTGCGAGGGCTCGTGCAAAGGCAGAAGCTGCAAAAGCCAAGTTGGCCTTTGCAAACAGAGAAATGGATATTCAGATTCAGAAGGCAAAGCTTGAAGCTTCACTTCATGCTCTTAGTCTGGAGAGGGAAGCTGAAGCAGCAAATGCAGAAGCAGCTATATTGGAAGCAGCTGCAGCTGATATGGAGGGTTCACAACATATGGAGGTTACAGACTATGCCCCTCTACACGAAACCACATTAAATAGGATGGAAGACTACGTAACTCAGCAGTCAGTTAATGTTGGTGAAGACCCCAATATTGAACGAATAAGCTTTTCATATCTTCGCCCTTCTGACGCATCACCATCTAATAATATGGTCAAACCAGAAACGTATGCCGACGCTCCGAGAGTCTCTCAAGATCAGCATCATGGCAATACACAGGAATTATTGCATCCTCATGTCTCTCCTGCAAATCAAATGCCATACGTTTCTCTCCCAAACCAGCCATCATTTCAACATGATGTAAAAAGTGATCCAAGGAACACAACTGATGACTTGGCAAGATTCCTTGCACGTAACCAGTTGTTGACATCTGGTCTTTCCAAATTTGATGACACACCTGAGCATTATCAGGCTTGGAAAGCTTCGTTTATTTGTGTCATAGAACCACTGAGGCTGAGCCACAGCGAACAAATGGACCTGATGGTTAAGTATCTTGGAAAGGAGTCAAGTGAACATGCACGTAGAATACGTTCCGTCAACTTGAGCCAGCCAATTACTGGTTTAAAAGCGATTTGGTCAAGGCTAGACAAAATGTACGGATCAGCAGAAGCACTGGAGAATGCCCTCTTTTCCAAAATAGAGGCATTTCCAAAGGTCCAGACTAAAGACAGCCAAAAGCTTCAAGAACTTGCAGATTTGCTCCAAGAGGTTGAGATTGCAAAGAAAGGTGGTACTTTGCCAGGGTTAGCATATCTGGACACAGCCAGAGGCATACAGCCAATAGTAGAAAAGTTGCCATACTCACTCCAAGAACGCTGGATGTCACAAGGCTCAAAGTACAAAAGAGAGAACTTTGTCTGTTTCCCACCTTTCTCTTTTTTTAAGGATTTTGTGTGTAGGGAAGCCGAGGAGAGGAATGACCCTAGCTTTAATCTTTCTCAACTTACAAATCCTCTGCATAAGAAAGAGAAGCATGGACAAATCAGAACACCAGTGTTTGCCAACAAAACAAGTGTTTCACATGAAAGACCATCTTCATATCAAGAAACTGCAAAGGACAACCAGAATCTTAACAGAAGATGTCCCATTCATGACAAACCTCATCCACTCAGTAAATGCAGAGGTTTCCTGAAAATGCCTCGGGACGAGCGTATTCAGTTTCTCAGAGGAAACTCTCTATGTTTCCGATGCTGCGCTTCCACTTGTCATCAGGCAAAGAATTGCAAAGTCCCAGTGAAGTGCACAGAATGTGGGAGCAGGAAACACATTGCAGCTCTTCACCCAAACGTCACAGACCCCTCCCAGGTGCCATCACAACCTTTGTCGACCACAGAGGACGGCGGGGAGGAAGAGGAAAAAGAAGATATCACTTCAAACTGCACACAAGTTTGTGGTACTGGTAGTAGCAGCAGGTCATGTTCGAAGATTTGCTTAGTTAATGTGTATCCTGCTGGTCATCGCAAAGAATTAAGGAAAATGTATGCCATTTTAGATGACCAGAGCAACTTGTCATTGGCGAGAACCGAACTCTTCAACATCTTCAACATTCAAGGAACTGAAGCACCATATACCTTGGGTACATGTATGGGAGTGACGCAGGCCATTGGGAGAAGAGCCAGTGGTTTCATGGTGGAATCCATTGATGGGAAAACATGTCTCCCACTTCCCACACTCATTGAGTGCGACCACCTCCCTAACAACAGATCAGAGATACCCACACCAGAAGCTGCTTATCACCACCAACATCTGAGGAAAATAGCAGATCAAATACCTTCTCTGGATAACAGCTCTAACATCCTACTTCTAATAGGAAGAGATTTGTTGTGTGTACACAAAGTGCGAAAACAGATAAGTGGTACAGACAGTGAACCATTTGCACAAAAACTCGATCTGGGATGGGTCATCATCGGTGAAGTCTGTATCAATGGGAAACACAGGCCTATTACAGGCAGTTGTATGAAAACATCCATTCTGGACAACGGAAGGCCTTCTCTGATGTCAAAGTGTGAGAACAAGATCAGAGTTAAGGACAACTACAGCCTCAGTGAACCTGATTGCACTTCAGGGAGATCAGTCTTTCAAAAGACAGACCAAGACAATCAGATAGCACCCTCGATTGAAGACAAGATCTTTTTGGACCTAATGGAAGAGGAATTCTTTCAAGATGATTCCAACAGCTGGGTAGCACCCTTGCCATTCCGTCAACCTCGACGGCGCCTTCCCAACAACCGAGAGTATGCGGTCAAGCGTTTTACATCACTTCGGCACACTCTTCAAAGAAAGCCAGAGATGAAACAACACTTCTTTGAGTTTATGCAAAGGCTGCTCGACAATGGTCATGCCGAGCTCGCGCCGCCCCTCGAAGCAGGCAAGGAGTGCTGGTACTTGCCCATTTTTGGTGTTTATCACCCAAAAAAACCAGACCAAATACGTGTCGTATTTGATTCATCTGCAAAGTACGATGGGATTTCCCTCAATGATGTTCTTCTGCAAGGTCCAGACCTTGGCAACAGTCTCATTGGCGTCCTCTTAAGATTCAGGAGAGAGCCAATAGCTGTTATTGCGGATATAGAGCAGATGTTTCACTGCTTTGTGGTACGAGAAGATTGTCGTGATGTGCTCCGCTTTCTGTGGTACCAGGCCAACGACCCAAACGGTGAAGTGGTGGAATATCGGATGAGAGTCCATATTTTTGGAAATAGTCCCTCTCCTGCGATTGCCATTTATGGGCTCAGGAGGGCAGCAAAGGAACAAGAACAGCTCTACGGCAACAAGATAACGCACTTAGTAGAGAGAGAGTTCTACATGGATGATGCCTTACTGTCATTCTCTTCAGTAACAGAAGCCATCAATCTTGTTGAGCAGATTCAGGACACGTTAGCAGTTTCTAACTTACGGTTACACAAGATTGCATCGAACAGCATTGATGTCATGAGCTATTTTCCTGCTGAGGATAGAGCCAAGGACGTCAAGGACTTGGATCTCTTCACAGATGAGCTTCCACAACAACGCAGCTTAGGTGTCATCTGGAACATCAAGTCTGACACCTTGACATTCAAAATCCCAGAGAGCCCAAAGCCTTTCACAAGACGTGGTGTTCTTTCCACTGTAAACAGCTTGTTTGACCCATTCGGCTTTTTAGCACCAGTCACCATCCGAGGGAGAATGATCCTCAGGAGTCTTACAGCAGAAAATGCAGAATGGGATAAGGCTTTGCCTGAAACCAAATTGGAAGAGTGGAGAGGATGGCATAAGTCTTTGTCTGTTTTGCAAGAGCTGAGCATTCCACGTACCTATGCCTCTTTTCCTGTTTCAACTGCAAAACGCAAAGAGCTTTGCATTTTCTCAGATGCATCTGTGAACGCAATCTCAGCTGTTGCATATCTAAGGCTTGAACACCATGACGGTCACTATGAAGTCGGGTTTGTCCTAGGAAAGGCAAAGCTTGCTCCCGTTCAGGAGCTTACCATTCCCAGGCTAGAGCTGTGTGCAGCTGTGCTAGCTGTAGAACTGGCTGAGGTAATTCTCAACGAGATTAACCTTGACCTGGATGAAATCAGGTTTTTTACAGACAGCAAGGTAGTGTTGGGCTACATACACAATGAGAAACGCAGATTTTATGTCTTTGTGAGCAACAGAGTCCAAAGAATCAGACGATCATCACAACCTCAACAATGGAGATTTGTGCCCTCAGAACTAAATCCAGCAGACTGTGGTTCAAGGTCTGTTAGAGCAGGCCAACTAGCTGACACATGTTGGCTCACTGGTCCAGCCTTCCTCAAGAACCCCATGAGTATGAGGTTTAGTCAAGAAGAACACCATGATGTCATTGCTCCAGAAAAAGATGTTGAGATCCGTCCTATGGGAACAAACATGGTCACAAAGATCTCTGGATGTCGTAAGCTTGGGTCACATCGTTTTGAACGTTTCTCTGAGTGGAGATCGCTTGTGAAAGCAGTTGCCAGACTAATTCACATTGCAAGTTGCTCTGTCAAGCAGCAATCAGACGGTAACTGTGCTAGCTGGCATTATTGTAAGAATCTTTCTCCTGTGGAAACAAGCAAAGCAGAACATCTGATCATAAGCACAGCGCAACAAGAGACCTATGGGCAGGAGCTTTCATGTCTTAAGTCAAAGCAGAGTCTTCCAAGGAGCAGCCCTATCCTCAAGCTCAACCCCTTTGTTGATGCTGATGGTCTACTGCGGGTAGGAGGTCGAATAAGCCAATCACAGTTGGATGCGAGCGAAGTTCATCCTCTCATCATCCCCAACAAACACCATCTGGCAAGACTGCTTGTGCGCCATCATCACCAGAAAGTAAGACATCAAGGCAGACATCTAACTGAAGGTGCCATACGTGCCAGTGGCATATGGTTGGTGGGTGGAAAACGCCTTATAAGCAGCATCATATACCAGTGTGTCACATGCAGAAAACTGCGTGGCTCATCTGAGCAACAACTCATGTCAGACTTGCCTGAAGAACGGCTCAAAGTGGATCCTCCTTTCTCTTATGTAGGCTTAGATGTATTTGGGCCTTGGGAGATTGTGACAAGGCGCACACGAGGGGGCCAGGTTAACAATAAGAGATGGGCAGTATTATTCACATGTATGTCGACGAGAGCCATCCACATTGAAGTGGTGGATTCACTGAGTTCCTCCTGTTTCATTAACGCACTTCGGAGGTTCTTTTCAATCAGGGGCCCTGCCAAGCAGTTAAGGTCAGATCGCGGTACCAACTTTGTTGGTGCTTGCGGCGAACTGAAACTGACTCCACAAGACTCCCCTGATCCAGATGTGAGGGACTACCTACTTGACCAAAGATGTACCTGGGTGTTCAACCCCCCCATGCATCCCACATGGGAGGGTCTTGGGAGCGTATGATTGGGGTTACTCGGCGGATACTGGACTCCTTGCTTCTGGACACTAGCCGGTCTAGGCTCTCTCATGATGTTTTAGTGACTTTCATGGCAGAGGTTTCGGCAATTGTAAATGCAAGACCTCTTATTCCTGTCTCAACAGACCCAGATGCTCCCCTGATTCTGACACCATCACTACTTTTAACACAAAAGACAGGTGTGCCACCTCCTCTGCCAGAGGAATTCACAGATGGAGATTTGCTGAAGACTCAGTGGAGGAGAGTTCAGGCTTTGGCAGATCACTTCTGGTCAAGATGGCGGAAGGAGTACTTGTGCACTCTGCAAAAGCGTCAAAAATGGCATTCTGTGAAGACCAATCTCAAAGAAGGGGATGTAGTCTTACTGAAGGACAGCACATCAAAGAGAAATGAGTGGCCTATGGGTCTCATTGTCAAGTGTCACCCCAGTCGAGACGGTCTTATAAGGAAGGTTGATGTCAAAATTGTGCGGAACCGTGGTGTAAAGATCTTCTCCAGGCCATGCACTGAAGTCATTCTCCTCTTGACTCCCAGCAATATGGACATTTGAGTGGTGGCATCTCTTCAAGACGCCAGGCGGGGAGTGTGCTGGAACCCTCTGTGTGACTCTTTTTGCCACCTTGTGGCCAATAGTGGTATTGCAGCTATATTAGTTGAGAGTTAAGTTTCATTTCTCAGTTGTTCACCATGTGCTCAGCCATGAGGTCTGCCTTCTACATTTTCCTTTGGTTACTTCCATTTGGCAACGTCTGTAAGTATTGTTGTGTTTTATTTGTAAGTATAAGGCCATTTAGGCTTTATGAAAGGCAGAAAGCTTCTTTTAAGAATATATAGAATTAACAGTACTATGTTGTATTGTTTTACTGATTATGTCTTCGATGCTTTATGTTTTTCAGTTTTACATTCTTCCCATTAAAACCTGCTAAAGCTCATACGGACTGCTTCTTAGTGGATGGATGGGAGATTGTTTAGCTACCTGAATAACTGAGTACATGACAGTTATATCGTGCTCAGTGAGGCCAGGACAATTTTAATGAAATTTATTATTATTATAAATGTTATTGCTACAGCATAAAATCCTTCAGGTTTAAAGAGACACTTTATTTAAATGATCGATCTATCTACAGCATCTCTTTTATCTCTCCATATATACACACATATACAGTGGGGGGGGGGGTTTATCTTCTTTATCTTCTTCTTCTTAAAGCAGGTGAGCGTTTCTGGTCCGTTCTAGCAGCTTTATCTTCTTCTTCTTAAAGCAGGTGAGTGTTTCTGGTCCGTTCTAGCAGCTTTATCTTCTTCTTCTTAAAGCAGGTGAGCGTTTCTGGTCCGTTCTAGCAGCTTTATCTTCTTCTTCTTAAAGCAGGTGAGCGTTTCTGGTCCGTTCTAGCAGCTTTATCTTCTTCTTAAAGCAGGTGAGTGTTTCTGGTCCGTTCTAGCAGCTTTATCTTCTTCATCTTAAAGCAGGTGAGTGTTTCTGGTCCGTTCTAGCAGCTTTATCTTCTTCTTCTTAAAGCAGGTGAGCGTTTCTGGTCCGTTCTAGCAGCTTTATCTTCTTCATCTTAAAGCAGGTGAGTGTTTCTGGTCCGTTCTAGCAGCTTTATCTTCTTCTTCTTAAAGCAGGTGAGCGTTTCTGGTCCGTTCTAGCAGCTTTATCTTCTTCTTCTTAAAGCAGGTGAGTGTTTCTGGTCCGTTCCAGCAGCTTTATCTTCTTCTTCTTAAAGCAGGTGAGTGTCTCTGGTCCGTTCTAGCAGCTTTATCTTCTTCTTCTTAAAGCAGGTGAGCGTTTCTGGTCCGTTCTAGCAGCTTTATCTTCTTCTTCTTAATGCAGGTGAGCGTTTCTGGTCCGTTCTAGCAGCTTTATCTTCTTCTTCTTAAAGCAGGTGAGCGTTTCTGGTCCGTTCTAGCAGCTTTATCTTCTTCTTAAAGCAGGTGAGTGTTTCTGGTCCGTTCTAGCAGCTTTATCTCCTTCTTCTTAAAGCAGGTGAGCGTTTCTGGTCCGTTCTAGCAGCTTTATCTTCTTCATCTTAAAGCAGGTGAGTGTTTCTGGTCCGTTCTAGCAGCTTTATCTTCTTCTTCTTAAAGCAGGTGAGCGTTTCTGGTCCGTTCTAGCAGCTTTATCTTCTTCATCTTAAAGCAGGTGAGTGTTTCTGGTCCGTTCTAGCAGCTTTATCTTCTTCTTCTTAAAGCAGGTGAGCGTTTCTGGTCCGTTCTAGCAGCTTTATCTTCTTCATCTTAAAGCAGGTGAGTGTTTCTGGTCCGTTCTAGCAGCTTTATCTTCTTCTTCTTAAAGCAGGTGAGCGTTTCTGGTCCGTTCTAGCAGCTTTATCTTCTTCATCTTAAAGCAGGTGAGTGTTTCTGGTCCGTTCTAGCAGCTTTATCTTCTTCTTCTTAATGCAGGTGAGCGTTTCTGGTCCGTTCTAGCAGCTTTATCTTCTTCTTCTTAAAGCAGGTGAGCGTTTCTGGTCCGTTCTAGCAGCTTTATCTTCTTCTTAAAGCAGGTGAGTGTTTCTGGTCCGTTCTAGCAGCTTTATCTCCTTCTTCTTAAAGCAGGTGAGCGTTTCTGGTCCGTTCTAGCAGCTTTATCTTCTTCATCTTAAAGCAGGTGAGTGTTTCTGGTCCGTTCTAGCAGCTTTATCTTCTTCTTCTTAAAGCAGGTGAGCGTTTCTGGTCCGTTCTAGCAGCTTTATCTTCTTCATCTTAAAGCAGGTGAGTGTTTCTGGTCCGTTCTAGCAGCTTTATCTTCTTCTTCTTAAAGCAGGTGAGCGTTTCTGGTCCGTTCTAGCAGCTTTATCTTCTTCATCTTAAAGCAGGTGAGTGTTTCTGGTCCGTTCTAGCAGCTTTATCTTCTTCTTCTTAAAGCAGGTGAGCGTTTCTGGTCCGTTCTAGCAGCTTTATCTTCTTCATCTTAAAGCAGGTGAGTGTTTCTGGTCCGTTCTAGCAGCTTTATCTTCTTCATCTTAAAGCAGGTGAGTGTTTCTGGTCCGTTCTAGCAGCTTTATCTTCTTCATCTTAAAGCAGGTGAGTGTTTCTGGTCCGTTCTAGCAGCTTTATCTTCTTCTTCTTAAAGCAGGTGAGCGTTTCTGGTCCGTTCTAGCAGCTTTATCTTCTTCATCTTAAAGCAGGTGAGTGTTTCTGGTCCGTTCTAGCAGCTTTATCTTCTTCTTCTTAAAGCAGGTGAGCGTTTCTGGTCCGTTCTAGCAGCTTTATCTTCTTCTTTCTAAAGCAGGTGAGTGTTTCTTGGCCATTCTAGCAGCTTTATCTTCTTCTTCTTAAAGCAGGTGAGCGTTTCTGGTCCGTTCTAGCAGCTTCATCTTCTTCTTCTTAAAGCAGGTGAGCGTTTCTTGGCTGTGTGGTGGGACGGTCGTCTTACTGAAAGATCCAGCTTCTTTTCATCTTCAGCAGATTCTGGTCCAGAATGTCTCTCTACTTTCCTCCATTCATTCTTCCTTCAGTGATATGAAGTCTGCCAGTACCACATGCTGAAAAACAAATCCAGGTGTGGAACACTTGTTGCATCATTCCCAAGAAGACTCATGGATGTACAAGCTCAAAAATGTTTCTAATCAGTACTGAGCAAAGTACTGAATACTTATGACCATGTCATATTTCAGTTTCTTTTTTTGCATAAATTTGCAAAAATTTCTACATTTCTGTTTTTTCTGTCAAGATGAGAAATAAAATGTACTTTTTTATTTTGGCAAATGGCTGCAATGAAACAAAGAGTGAAAAGTTTAAAGGGGTCTGAAAACTTTCCATATCCACTAAGTCTGGGAAACACAGTGCAATATTTTCAATCATGGCTCGCAGCTCCGACTCAAATTGTGTCACAAAGTTCACAGCTTGTGATGTTTGTCCTCGTACTGTATGAACCGACATTCAGATGTGATCTGACTACTCACACTGTACGTCCTCAAAGACGGGTTGGAGTCTGGGACAATCCCGACATGCAACACAATAAATACAGCTAGTAGGGGGGAAGTATTTTAAATCAGTTGAATTAAAAAACAAACAAAAAAAACCCCATCAAAGTCAACACACAGAAGGACTGCCACACCTGGGAATTGAACCCGCTACCATCTGTACACAAGGAAACTGTATTAACCACAACACGCACACATTCACTTATCATTCACCCTCCTTTTCTCTGTCGCCGTGGGCAACCTGTGTTGTCTCCGTTTACTGCATTTCAAATACTGTGTTCAAAACATTTCCCTTCTTACTTTAGAAAAGTCCGATAAAAGAAGATGGTTCTGATGGTTTTATTATTTATCATTATCTGTTTTATTTGGGCTTTTTACAGCGATCTGAAGCACGAAGGCCTCCACGTGCTCTAACAGTAAACAGCTGACAGCGTGTGGACACGTGTTATCTGATGTAGAGATGTGAGACGCTGATGCTTTATTCTAAATCATTTTGTGCATCTGATCTGAAAGAGTGGCAGGATGATTATGACTCCAGCTGAACACGTGTTACACGGAGGCTCTTTCCACTCCCAAACAGCTCTTAAGTTAGGGATCTTTTGTAGCCCTACAGTATTTGACCTTGACTCTGAAAAAAAGTGGTTTGTTTGTAAAAACTTCCTGACAGTCAGTGTTTTCATGAGAAGTCTTATAATGTGCAGTTATACGACCATCAAACAGCAGTTTCACTTTCAGGTTTCATTTGTGGTTACGGTAAGTCACAGGACAACGCGACGCACACACTCCTCACCACGGTTGTCTCGGTCTGTGGAACATCTGCCTCCTCTGTTTTCAGACGTGGATGCGAGCCTGTGACCAGCCGCATGGCCTGCATGGCCTGAGAGCCGGCTCTTCTGATCCACTACGAAGCATCGGCTCTTCCGAGCATGGCACGTCACCACAGAGAAATAAGCGCAATAAGGTTCCACATTCATACGGACGCACTTTAAAACTACTGACTAACGTTTAATAATGACTCAGCTCTTTCCAGCGCTGACGGACAAGAAAAAAAACAGAGTTCTTCATCACCTCTAACTGATCTAAATGTCTTTCTGGGCCTTTTTGAGAAGCTGTTTGGGTCTGAGCTGTGCTGAGAGATGCAAGTTTAACATGAGGAAGCTGTCTGTTCGGCCTGAGGCGGGACATGGAGGAATGCTCCTTTCATCTCACAGCCCTTAATCACTTCCTGGAGGTCAGACAGTATGTGCACCTCTGCACTGCCCTCACTGTGTGTGTGCGTGTGTGTGTGCGTGCGTGCGTGCGTGTGTGCGTGTGTGTGTGTGTGTGTGTGTGTGTGTGTGTGTGGGTGTGGGTGTGTGGGTGTTTATGTATGTGTCGAGTACCTGATGCATGAAGCATCTGCAGAGCCATAGCTAATAGCATAGTAATGCTAACTCGGGGATGGAGGCAGAATCCAGCAGCCTCTCGGTTAACACAGTGTCCACGTGTGATCGCTACAAAGACTTTCTGCATGAGCTCAGGTGGGACAAGCTTTTTTACTTATTGATTTGGGCCAGGGGCGCCCACAGAATTTTTTTTTATGGGTGGCAAGAGAAAATATCAGGATGGCCAAGCGTTATTAAAGGATAACTTTTGTTTCTTTTAACCTGGATGTTATTTCTGGAATTTATACATGCATTTACTCACCAGTAACATTTCTGCATCACTCTGACTCCTTTGGACACTATTTAGATTAGCCATAGATCGACGTATATCCATATAATGGCAGTGAAGGGGGCAGAATGAATGGGCCTCTATATAAGACATTATCTGCAGAAAACTTCCTTAATTTCAACAATACACAGTAAAAACTCAAATCTTGCCAAGAATATTTTCTCATTTTTCAGTCAAAATATCTCATCACACTCAAAATAAGACAAATTCACCTAAAGAGAATCATTTCAGTGAGATTTAGGAACTTGTTTTAAGAAATATAAGAAAATTTGACTTGTTCTATTGGCATAATTGTTTTGCTTATTACAAGCAAAAAAATCCACGAAATGCAGTTTTAAAATGAAGATTTTTATTTTTAAGGGGGAAAAAATCCAAACTTAAATGTCCCTGTGTGAAAAAGTGATCTTCCCCTAAACCTAATAACTGGTTGTTCCACCTTAGCAGCAACAACTGCATCAAGCGTTTGTGATAACTGGCAGTGAGTCTTCTACAGCGCTGTGGAGGAATTTTGTTCCACTCATCTTTGCAGAATTGTTGTAATTCAGCCACATTGGAGGCTTTTCCAGCATGAACCGCCTTTTTAAGGTCATGCCACAGCATCTCAATGGGATTCAGGTGGGGGCTTTGACTAGGCCACTCCAAAGTCTTCATTTTGTTGTTCTTAAGCCATTCAGAGGTGGACTTGCTGGTGTGTTCTGGATCATTGTTCTGCTGCAGAACCCAAGTGCGCTTCAGCTTGAGGTCACCAACAGATGGCCGGACGTTCTCCTTCAGGATTTTTTGGTAGAAGCAGAATTCATGGTTCCATTTACCACAGCAAGTCTTCCAGGTCCTGAAGCAGCAAAACAGCCCCAGACCATCACACTACCACCACCATGTTTTACTGTTGCTATGATGTTCCTTTTCTGAAATGCCGTGTTACTTTTACGCCAGATGTAATGGGACCTCCACCTTCCAGAAAGTTCCACTTTTGTCTCGTCAGTCCACAGAGTATTTTCCCAAAAGTCTTGGGGATCATCAAGATGCTTTCTGGCTAAACTGAGACGAGCCTTTATGTTCTTTTTGCTCAGCAGTGGCTAATTTTTTTTATTTAAACTTTATTTACACAGGTAGTCTCATTGAGACAGCGTCTTTAACAAGGGAGACCTGTTTACATGACAGACATGTTTTTATGGACATGTGGACATTTATGGACATTCTATGCAACAATAACAGCCACAGAGCGACAATTTAATCATTATTATACATTTGTTTAGAATGTAAGTTATTTAACCTGTACGGGTGAAATTATACAGATACAGAAATTAGTTCAGTAATTCATTTATTTATTAATTAATGTGGATTTTTGAACAAATCTACAAGAACAGATGGAATGAACTTTATTCGGTTTAGGTCTGACAATGACATCACCAGGAATAGAGATGAGGCTGAGTTTGGAAGCAATGACATGAAATGATGGAGGAACCATCACTGTCCCAGTTCTGACATTTTCCCGCACTAACCTGCACATCCAACCCTTGAAGTGCACTTCTGCCAAGTGCGCACTCATACAGGGGTGTAGGGTTTAGGGTGGGCACTGGGATAGACACACACACGTGGAAACGTGAGAAATGCCGACGCAGCAGCCGCACACGTGCTGCAGGACCCTGTGGGCAGAGCTCCAGCTGTCCTTTCCAGGTCTTCGGTCTCCGGGTTTCCAGGTCTCCGGGTCTCAGCATGTCCAAGGTGAACAGCGGCGCGGCCGGCCGCCGGGCTGTGGTCATGGCGGGGAGGTACCTGGCGAGTCCCGGCCCGTCCTCCGCCTCGCTGAAGCGGGGCTCCGGCCACCAGCAGCGGGGGGTGTTCGCCCCCCAGCGCCGCGCGCTGGGCTCCGACGCCACGAGGCTGAGGGTCGCGGCTCTGGCGCAGCCGGACAACCTGGGCCACGCGGAGCGGCACGCGCTCGCCAACCGGAATCTGATTTACCGCGATGTGAAGGCTTTTCTGGGTGAAGTTGGGGGCGATCCTCGCGAGGCCCGGTACTGGCTGACCCAGTTCCAGAGGACCACCGCGGCTCAGTGTCCCGCCTTCGCCGTACTGGAGGTAAACCCCCGCACGTAGTTTTCCGCAGTCATGCGGCTGGATGATCGCCTCAGCTGCGGGTTTTACTTCTTTTATTTCACCTTTATCCTGCCAGGAAATTCCACTGAGATTAACCCTTTGATGCGCAACATGGGTGAAAAGTGAGTTTTTCTTTTACATAAATTTGGAGTAGATTCATTTCATCATTCAGAATTCAAGGTATTCCTCAATTAACTTGTTTTTGATCATAAAGCATTCAGATTTTAACATTTACTTTTTTACTTTTTGGATAAAAATCAAGTTAAAGTAACCCCCCTTTAATGCGCAACACACAGAAATTACGGAGCCCGTCTGGTGAGATGGACAGAAAAAAAGTTGACAAGATGTCAACTCGTGGCCACGAGTTATTAATGCGTGGGAACATGATAGTATGAGTCTTATAAGTAGGAAAATAGACTTGATTTCATATTATTTCAACCTTGGAATGAACTATAATGATATCCTGCAATCTCTTGGAATCGGTAATTAGTAAGAGACACTGAATTCGGGTGATGAAAGCATACGGATTGAGACGTAAACAGTATGCGGACATTGGCCAAGTTATTGACTCCATTCAGAAGGAGCTGCAAGGACCCGGGAGACTGCGTGGTTAAACTGTATAGCCCCGTTTCCACCTGCGGGTCTGGGGTGGTACGGATGTGTTGATTTCACGCTGCGTCCCCACAGCAACCTGTACCCTAACCCCGGCTTTACACCTGGTCCGTGACGTGAGCGCAGCGCAGCGGCGCGCCCTGCGCACAGGATCGCGCCCATGTAATCAATGGTGTGAAACATATTGCTCACGCTGCGGCGCGTGAGCGGTCCGTCGTCGCTCCGGCATGCCGCGCCGCTGCGCAACAGATACGCGCCAGCTCTCTTTTTGACGCTCCACGCACCGACACCGCGTCAATATCAATAGTTCAGATCGAACCAGACAGGAAGTCAGACACAGGTTCAGCGTAAAATATCCGGTAACTTCCTAAACAAAAGCCACCGTGCAGCTTTTAAACTGCTGAACTACCTGAACATGACAGCATCTCCATGTCCATGAGGTTACAGTGAAATAAAAAACCATGACGCATGAACATGTGGACAAAATGAACTATTTGGATGAGAATCACAGGCGATCTAGCAGCCCTCTCGTGATTTCGTGATGTCACCAATCAACAACAGCTGGTGCACTCGCGGGTACGCTGCGCGGCCGCACAGTGAACGATGTAAATGCTCGCGCCGAGGAAGTCGCAGCAAAGCCGCTGCGCTGCGCAGCGCTCACGTCACGGACCAGGTGTAAAGCCGGGGTTACTCTGGAGGCGCGGACAGCGCTGTTACGTGATCGCGTGACATCATCGCTGTGCAACGCAGTTTAACCAAAACACCGCGCCACACGTGACAGAAACAAAAAAGGAGTCACCCCGGCTTTGTTTTTACGCTTGGTCTCGCGGAAGTGAGATTTTTCAACAAATCAATGTATTGCTTTGTGTTAGCTCCACCTCTTTGGTCCGGATCGGTTAGATCAGTACCCGTCATCCCTAGCAAACTGAAGCCTTTTTTTCCGGTTAGCCTCACTGGTCAGTGGTTTTCTTACGGCTACACAGCTGTTCAGTCCCAATTCCTTGAGTTCCCTTCGCATTGTGGTGTGGAAATGCTCTTACTTTCAGTATTAAACATAGCCCTGAGTTCTACTGTTGTTTTTCTTCGATTTGATCTCACCACACGTTTAAGTGATCGCCAATCACGATCATTCAGGATTTTTTTCCGGCCACATTTTTTCCTGGAAGACGATGGTCCACCATCCTTCCAGTTTTTAATAATGCGTTTAACAGTTCTGAACCCAGTTTTAGTAGTTTCTGCATCTCCTTAGATGTTTTCACCTCTTGATGCCAATGATCTGACCCTTCTCAGACAGACTAACATCTTTTCCACGACCACGGATGTGTCTTTCCACATGGTTGTTTAGGAAATGAGAAGCAAGTCATTGCACCAGTTGGGGTTAAATAACTTGTTGCAGCTGAAAGATAATCGCCCATGCAGTAATTATCCAATAGGAGGCTCGTACCTATTTGCATAGTTAAATCCAGGTGGCGACTTTTTTTTGGGCCAGGCAGTGTATGTTCATTAATATGTACTGTCCCTATCAAATACACAAAAAGTTTGAAGATGGAATAAATACACAGAATTTTAAGGCTTCTCCTAAAAATACTGAATGCAAAAAAAGTTTAACACACAAACCATTAATTTATTGCAAAATTAAGGTAAATTCTAGGGCTGTAAATATCTTAAATTAAGAGCCGTTTGGAAGTCAAAAGAGCCGGCTCTTTTTTGGGAGCTGAATCAAAAGAGCCAGCTCTCTGAAAAGAGCAGAGCTTCCTACCGTTTCTGACCAACACACTGACCAACAGGCAAAGAATACGACCCTCCCAATGACAGACCCAAAGTTACGCCCTTGATCAGTTCAGCAGTCAGATCTCATAAATGCTTTAAAAGTATCAACATCTGCTCTACTCTGAAAGCATGGTGGGAATTCCTGAAATTAACCGAGTCTTCTATTATTCCATGTAAACTCACACCCATCTGGAATAACCTGGATGTTCTACAAAACAAGAAAATTATTAATTTTGTACATTGGAAAGACAAAGGAGTAAAACAAATAGAACATATCATTGAAAATGGAAAATTCCTGTCATTTAATACACTTACCTTACAATACGGGATCAGTAGTACTAAATTCTTAGAATACCATCAACTTAAATCTATATTAAGCAAAAAATATACCTCTAACCAACTGATCCTGCAGACTCCGGTCAGGGTAGCAGAATTCCTGAATCTCTCTATCCCCAAACTACTGTCGAAAATATATAGATTATTATTAAAACTGGATGATTCAATTTCCCTTCCAACTTGGAAGTGGGAGGCTGACTTGTCCAGAACCCTTAACCAAAACACATGGACACAGATATGTTTAAACACGTTCCTAATGACTAAAAACTCAAATATGCAGTTGATACAATTCAAGGTTTTACACAGAGTACATTACACAGGACAGAGGATGTTCAAGATGGGTCTGTCACCTTCAAACATTTGCTTACACTGCAATGAGAACACAACAGACAATTATCTTCACGCCTTGTGGTCTTGTCCACCTGTCCAGAGATTCTGGCTTCAGGTATGTGATGACCTGTCATATCTGTAACTCCCAGCTGCAGTTTATGGATCTCTGACGGCTTGATAGAGTCGCTACATCACCACGAAGCAGCGCCGGTGCTCTGCTTGAGGTGACGCGACAGGCTGTGGCTGCTACTATTATATACAGTATACAAATGTCAACTGAACATTGCACTCCAGGCATCTGTTATGTCTGCGGATAGTTAGTTATTATCTGAAGCTTTCAGGCAACATTACCACCCCTAAAATACAGTGTTGGTGAGAAATGAAAGAGGAGGAGGAAGAATGACGAATACGGTTGCTGATTTTTTTCTAAACGGTTATGATTTGTTATCTGTGTACCCGTTTACACATGTAGATGTTGACATCCCTTGTAGCTGCCCAGGTACATGGCTACGTCATGTTTCAGTGTGAAACAGGAAGCTTGGTTCAGAGAACATTTTCAGGCTTTTTTGACCCCTAAATCCCGATTTTTCAAGAAATAAAAAAAACAAAACAACTTTTTAACAACAGTAAGGGTGTTTTTCATCACGTTAACGTCATTTGACGTCGTTTCCAGCTCCACACACACGTTTGCTGCACTGCCCCTTTAAAATGCAGCTGATGAGGAGATGGATGACCGGTGAAAAAAGACAGTCCAGTTCAGTGCTCACCTCTGGATTTAAATACCGTTTAAGGGCTGGGACATATGCACTGTTGGTGGCGTGTCCTTGCAGGTGTCATGGCGGCCATGACACCTGCCATCTTCATCATCCTCTACGCACAATCAGCTTACACTACATGTGCATGAGGGACCTGGGTGTGGGGAGAAAACAGGCACTTTCGGACTGCAGGAATCTTTTGGAGTTCCTAGAACCTTTTCGGGAACCTTCGGACACATAGAAACTAGAGACCTTGGACCTCAGTTCCTAGAACCTTTTTAGCTCCTACTCCGAGGCAGAGTCTTTTCAGGGTTCCATAGGAACTGAAATACATAGGTGTTTGGTGATTGGTAGAACTAACAAGCCCCTAACTAGCTTTTATAATAGCTTTGAATGAAAGAGATGAGAAACCTCAGTTTTGTATCAGATCTGTTCATGTGCCAACGCAAACAGATGGGGACGGTAGTTCTGACAACTAAACTCCAGACGGGGAGTTCTAGGAACTGATCCTAGAACCTTTCTGTCCGAATGCGCCTAATGCTAAAGATGTCTGAGACTGCAGCTTCACAGAGATCTGCAGATCTCTGACACTCCAGCTGCTTCACCAGCAGCTGCTGGGAACAGATGCAGCCGCACCAGTCAGGAGGAGATCAGCTTCAGACTCACGTGCAGCTTCATCCAGATGGAACCAGTTCTGGACCACCGTCTCCTCAGCCTGTTTGGTTGGGGTTGTGGCCTCATTTCTAAGAAGCGATGCAGCAGTGTAAGACTAAACCCAAGCTGGGACGTCTGTTCCAGGAACAGACATGCAGCCGGCATGGAGTCAGTGCTAGTTCATGATGTTTAACCACTAGAGAAGAACATGGATGATGCTATGTGGTAGACATGTAACGATATAAAAATTTCATGTTACGGCTATTATGACCAAAATTATCACGGTTATGAATATTATTGCGGTATTGGTGAAATCTGCTCAAAATGTTTAAGACGTTCTGATACACACACTAAAATCTTTTCACCAAGTTTCAATTAAAAAAAGGAGTAACAAGCAGAATGGACTTTCTATTGGTATAACATGTAGAATCAAACATATAAATATGCATTAAAGTGGAAATGCAACGCTCAACCAACCTAACTTTATTTACTAGGCTGAGTCCTGGTCTTATCAATAATTATATACCAAGCGTGAAAAATATAAGTATAAAAAAGAAAAACGTTGCAAACTTTGCCGTTTTTAGGACAAGAGCGCCGCCATCTTGCAGTTCTCTAAGCTCTGACGTCACCGGGTTGGTTTCCCCTCTGACTCCGCATTAAATCACCATGAATCAGCAGCTACGCTGCTCTATGATTAACAAGCTGGAACATGTTTTAGAAGATTAATATGATGGAAAGCGAAGCTGGGAGGCCAGTCCAGCATCCAGATCCTGTACCAATGCTTTCCAGCCATTACAGCGTGTGACCAAGGAGAGAGGAGGAGACCCCAGTCCTGGTGTCAGGAGGGGGCGGGTTAGCAGCACCTATAGGGGTCAATAGTATATGTCTGGACTCCTGGAGACCGCAGGTTCAGACCAGCAGGTTCAGACCCGCAGGTTCAGACCAGCAGGTTCAGACCCGCAGTTTCAGACCAGCAGTTTCAGACCCGCAGGTTCAGACCAGCAGGTTCAGACCCGCAGTTTCAGACCCGCAGTTTCAGACCCGCAGTTTCAGACCAGCAGTTTCAGACCAGCAGTTTCAGACCCGCAGTTTCAGACCAGCAGGTTCAGACCAGCAGTTTCAGACCCGCAGTTTCAGACCAGCAGTTTCAGACCAGCAGTTTCAGACCAGCAGGTTCAGACCAGCAGTTTCAGACCCGCAGGTTCAGACCCGCAGGTTCAGACCCGCAGTTTCAGACCCGCAGGTTCAGACCCGCAGGTTCAGACCAGCAGGTTCAGACCAGCAGGTTCAGACCAGCAGGTTCAGACCAGCAGGTTCAGACCCGCAGGTTCAGACCCGCAGGTTCAGACCAGCAGGTTCAGACCAGCAGGTTCAGACCCGCAGGTTCAGACCAGCAGGTTCAGACCCGCAGGTTCAGACCCGCAGTTTCAGACCAGCAGTTTCAGACCCGCAGGTTCAGACCCGCAGGTTCAGACCCGCAGGTTCAGACCAGCAGGTTCAGACCAGCAGGTTCAGACCCGCAGGTTCAGACCAGCAGGTTCAGACCCGCAGGTTCAGACCCCTTCTTTCTCGCGACAGCGCCCTCTACTCGACATTTAAAAAACTACATTTCTGGACCAGCCGGTTGCTTCTAGACGCCTCGTTATTCGTGACATGTAAATTGAACCCAAACACATTTTGTTCAGAATTTACACCTTTAGCTTTAAAAGAAATTGAAATAAAGTTTAAATTTAATTTTACATAAATAAATATTAAGATTTTTACTTTGGGTATCGATACTTCTGGCTACAATTTAGCCCCAAGTTTAAGTATTTTTCCAACAACAGTCATAAGGGTTTAACAGCAACCTATTACATATTATACACTACTCACAAAAAGTTAAAGATATTTGGCTTTTTGTATGATGTCAGAATGAATCTAAAATCCACTACAACCTTTACAGGTGAACTGAATCAAACTTTCTCTAAACTTTTCAATGCACATTCAATTCAATTCAATTCAACTTTATTTGTATAGCGTCCATTCATGACAATGTCACCTCAGGGCGCTTAAACAGGTACCCGCAAATCGCGGGTAAAACGTCCCGTTTCAGAAAATACAGGACTTTGCTTTGAGTAGAGGGAGACGTGGTGCTGCTACCAACACAGCAATGTAGCATCAACAAGCTAGTAAACGCTTAGAAATATATTCAGGGATCAAAACAGAGGAAAGACAGGTAGAGAAGCCGTCTGTGTGCTGTGGGGGGTGTAGGGGGGTTGAACTTTTAGACAGTGAAAGGACGCCACTAGGGGGAGCCCCGAGCTGAAGTTACTGAGTTCTGCTTTAAGTAATCTGGTGGAGTAGATTCATTAATAGTAACATGATCGTCCTGCTGCAGCAGGTTTCTGTGAGACAAAATAAATCAATATGATGATCGCCAATCAGATCATTAACTAACAGAGATTTTGAAGAAAGGGATCTGATATTTAATAATCCACATTTAATGGTTTTATTCTTCTGTTTTGTTACGTTTATTGTTTTAATTTTTATTAGGTTATTGTGATTTACCTTAGAGGTGTTTTTGGATTTTATTCTAAGGGCCCGGGGGACAGACACAGTCACTATGGGGGTGTGGGAGGGGCGGCAGGTGGGAAACTGCAGAGAGGTGTGTAAGACTACAACTCTGCCTCCTGGTCTCAACCCTGGATTGTCAATGTACATGTACATGTACATTGTTCAATGGTTAAATATTTATTCTGCATCATTCTGTTCTCCAAAAACCAAAAGTTGAATATCCTTAACTTTTTGGGAATAGTGTATATTAATATATAAATAAAACTAAGCAGCTCTGGAAGATGCCATTGTTCCAAATGAGGAGGTGTTTTCGTGGAGTGAAAATGGAGATGTACTTAAGGCCTCTTCAGTATTCAGCTGTATTCATGAGAAATGTCAACTATGTTGAACAAGAGCTATGAGGAGATACAAGTGAAGACAGAATGAATCTTTTCATGTCTTAACTGAAAACCAGATCATTTATCAAAATTGATAATTCAACTAACATCATAAATACATTTTTACATCACTTCCACAGCTACTAGTAAAGTTCCATGAAGTTCTACATGATGTAATTGCTGGAATATATACTACTTTTTTTTTTTTATAGCATCGAGACTTTGAATGACAACAGTCATGTTTCCTTTTTTTCTGTGAGATTGAGACAAAGATTGGAAAAACAAATGGTTGTAAATGTTTTATTTCAGGGCTTGATCTGCAGAGAAAAGACAGACAACATCACAAGGCTGTAGAAGAAATATTTAACACGTACATATCCATCACAACTGACACAACACAACTTCCACTGAAGTATTCTGGACAACAGCAAAGTTAGACTGACATTAACAGCATATACATAGCGATAAATATCAGCTGCATTTAACATACAGACATACAGACACATTAAAGCTAAAAATAGATTAAATGTGCTGGATCCAACTCCAACTTTTTTTTTTTGTTATTAGTACCTAATACTACACAAAGTACATTTCTGTACTGTTGCATTGCAGCATGAACAATTAAGCGTTACAACACAACCCACACCTGTGAATAGTTTATAGATGAACCTGAGATCACAGAATTAAGAATTAAGTTGTTTTTTTTTTCTTCAAAGTATTTAATTACAACTGATAACATAAACACAATTTGGATAAAGTATAATATTCCAGCAACCATCACTAAACATGTGAAGTGAATGTTTACAAATGTTACCTTTTCTAAAATTAAAGCAACCCTTACCGATGTTGCATTCTTACACTATTTTTCTAACAGGGTAAAATGCTATGAATGAGGTAATGGAACTCTGAAATACAAGACAGACCCACCATTAATCAATATAAAATATTATTCCAATCTCTAAATATTCAATGAAAACTCCAACCAATCCTTGAAGTGGGGTGCACCTCTAGGATTGTCCAATGGACCTGCCTGTCAGACCTTTGCTTCTGCATTGGGAGGCAGAGGGAATAAGGGGGTGTGTCTTAGAAGTGAGGCGGGACTGTTTATATTCAAATTATCTTGCTGTGCTTTCTGAAATGCAAGATTGGTAAAGGTTGCTTTAAACCTTTATGACAAACAGCCTGGTTGAAACACAAGATCATGTTTCCTACACTTACACAACTTTGAGGATTGACATGAAGCTGCTGAAGGGACAATAAAAGTCTGCAACCGGTCATCTGTCCAAAACAGGTTCTTCCTCTCAGGACCTTAAAAAAAGAGTTTAGTCATTCAAAATTGATATTTTCCATAGATAAATCTCTAAATATACACAATATATTATTACAAATTTACACTATTCACAAAAAGTTAGGTATATTTGGTTTAGCCACCATTGTTAGCTTTTCTTCCAATAAGTTGTTTGAGATGGTGGAATAACCACATCATAATTCCAGTTAAAGGGACTTGAGGCAGGAATTTGAAAAAAAACAAACATGAATGTCCCTTTTTTTTAATACTAATGGGTGATGAAGCGCTAAATACCAAAAATAACGTTTCCACCATGTTTCTCTCCGTTGCCTTGAACAGGCTGTGTGCTGCATAAAGCTGCAATTCGGTGTCCGAATTTCCCGCGCTGCCCTGCGGACGTGACGTCAAATGACGCTACATCCGCAGTTTTGATGCAGGAAAAGACAGTCACATTAAATAAAAACACTGTAAGCGATAGTTATGGATTATTCTGCTGTTAGAATACGATCTAGATCAACTGAAAGACACTAAAAAGTAAAACTACGGAGAAAAAGGTGAGTAAACAACATTATAGCTTCAGTTTGTGCACGCTCCCGTGATGGCTTGGCTCGGTGATAATAATTCACTATTATCACTGAGTACATTGTAGCTGCTAATATGTTTCTGCCTTTCAAAGGATTTAAACAGTTTAATACTTTTATGAAAACTGACCTAAGGCCTACGTAGGTTCGTGTTTTTAGTTTTTTTCTAATCATAATCCACTATAACTGTCACGGTTACCTTACATTTAATTAGTTGCGATGTTTCGGTTTCGTTAAACAAAATCTCGGAGTCAAACCAGCAGCTTCTTTCCAACGAGCTAAGCTAAACTAGCCTATTAGCTTACCCATAATCTTACAATGAAGTTAGACGTAGCTTTCTGACTATCGCAGTAAGGAGTGTCACATCATTATGAACTCATCACGGTAAAATGTTGAATTAATTTTTAAAGATTACAAAATACCTAGAGGGTATTAAATGAATAAACAGGACTTACTTTCCGATCGCCCTCCTTGTAGGTTTGTAAGGAAATAGAGGGTGCTGTCGTGGAAAGAGAAGGGGTCTAGATCTGCGGGTCTGAAACTGCGGTCTCCGGGTCTGCAGCCACATGCTTCTCGTAGGAGTGGCTGTTCAGCGATGCTGCAGGCTGTCTGCTGTCAGGAGGTCCACGTGGACCAGGTCACGTCAGGAGGTCCACGTGGACCAGGTCACGTCAGGAGGTCCACGTGGACCAGGTCACGTCAGGAGGTCCACGTGGACCAGGCCACGTCAGGAGGTCCACGTGGACCAGGTCACGTCAGGAGGTCCACGTGGACCAGGCCACGTCAGGAGGTCCACGTGGACCAGGTCACGTCAGGAGGTCCACGTGGACCAGGTCACGTCAGGAGGTCCAGGATTCAGTCTAGTAAATAAAGTTAGGTTGGGTGAGTGTTGCATTTCCACTTTAAAGATGCATCCATGACCATCAGAGGGTTCATCGCTTTATGCAATATTGTAGATAAGAACCAAGAATCCTTTTCTTCACATTCAGAGCTCCAGACCTGATCTAGTCTGACAGATTTCAGAAGAACTGGTCCAGAAAGGAAACTTTAACTGTTTCATTACCGTAGCAGAAACCACATGTTCATATCACAGCAACACGACCAGATTAAATGTGGAAGAAACATTAAAATAATACCAGAAATAAAGTTTCCTCCCAGCATCCTAAAAAAAATCCAGAATACACCCAGACTTCAGACTTTGTCCTTTTAGAAGGAAAACATCTCCAGAGTTGTCCTTGCGGTGCCTTCCTTCATGTTTTCAGAAGATAAACATGTAAACTGGGTCTGAGGGACTGATGCTGCTTTTCCTGGCTATGAGCAGCATTTTACCATAACTAAAATCTGAAACGGTGATACTAATTGTCAGGGAATTATATCCCGATTTATCTTTTTATCAATTATCCCTACAATGTAGTAGGGCTGCAACGATTAATCGACTAATCGTTGACTATCAAAATAGTCAGTGACTAATTTCATAATGGACTAATCGTTTGTCTTTAAGCTTTGTTTTTCCTCTCAACATTGCCGCTGTGCCTTCCACTGCCTTGTCTGTCTTTCTGTCTGGTCAACTTTTCTTAAATAGTTTATTGACATAAATAAAGACACACACTAGCAGTCAAAAGTTTGGACACGTTTCCCATTAGATTTAATAAGAAAGTGTCCAAACTTTTGACTGGTCCTGAAAATATGCTGCAATTATCGCAGGATCTGATTAGGTTGACTAATTGACAAAATAATCGCTGATGAATCAATTATCAAAATAATCTTTTGTGACAGCCCTACTTTAATAAAATGCAGTAATGCGCATTTGACCAACATCCTGCTTGGAAAACATTTAGATGAAATAAACTAGTGTTGGACTGAAGCAGTTAGATACGATGCTGAGCAGATAAACAGGCCAGGCTGCTCGTCTTTACTATCAGATGCAGCTCAGACAGTTTTTATGTAAAAAAACAAAAACAAAGAGTAAACATGCAAACAGACTGCAGGAAACAGCAGAAGTCAGTTTCTTTATCAGTACATTTTCTTTTCTACGTGCAGAAACAAAAATTGAACATTAAGGATGTCCTCGGCTGACATGTGGCTGCTAGATGCTTTTAATCACTCTTTTTTTTTGTCCGTTTTTTATGTTCTTCTCAGAAAATGAAAAAACCCACGAAGGCTAGGGTTGAATAGATAATCGCTAATCTTGCTTTAGAGAACATGGAAACACCACCCACGGGTGCAAAACCTGTTCTACTTCTTCACTTTCCAACATTGTTGCAGTAACAATGATTAAACTCACAGCAGAGAGAGGTGGACATTAGGACTGGACGATAAACCGCAAATTTACCGACACCGGCATTTACAGCGATAACCGATGTCATTTTTTCCCATGTCGGTATGTTTGGTGCTGCGGCCCCGTTAAGAAAGCCGGCAGTGGAATTGCCGCACGGGACGTTTTTCTCTCAAACTTGCTGTAGTTTCTTGTAACGTGACGTTCTTGCACTGGAGCTTCGTGTTTTTCATCATCTTTTGCACATTTTCTGTACAACGTACACTGCCTGGCCAAAAAAAAGTCGCCAACAAAAAAAGGTCAAACCTTTCACATCTGGTTGGAGCCTTTAGCTTTGATCGCGGCAGCATTCGCTGTGTTTCCAGAAGCTTCTGCAATGTCACCAGATTTATTTGCATCCTGTTGCATCAATTTTTCACCAAGATCTTGATGATGATTGTAGAGTCTGACCACAGCACATCCCAAAGATTCTCAATGGGGTTCAGGTCTGGACTCTGTGGGGGCCAATCCATGTGTGAAAATGATGTCTGATGATCCCTGAACCATCTTTCACAATCTGAGCCCGATAAATTCTGGCACGCTCATCTTGGAATATGGCCGTGCCATCAGGAAAGAAACATCCATTGATGGAATAACCTGCTCATTCAGTATATTCAGGTATCAGCTGACCTCATTATCTGAGCTCATACTGTTGCTGAACCTGGACCTGAGCAACTGCAGCAACCCCAGATCATCACACTGCCCCCACAGGCTCATACAGTAGCACTAGGCATGATGCTGCATCACTTCATCTGCCTTTCCGGCCACATTTCTTCCTGGAAGACGATGGTCCACTATCCTTCCAGTTTTTCAGAATGCGTTGGACTGTTCTGAACCCAGTTTCAGTAGTTTCTGCATCTCCTTAGATGTTTTCACCTCTTGATGCCAATGATCTGACCCTTCTCAGACAGACTAACATCTTTTCCACGACCACGGATGTGTCTTTCCACATGGTTGTTTAGGAAATGAGAAGCAACTCATTGCACCATTTGGGGTTAAATAACTTGTTGCCAGCTGAAAGATTATCGCCCATGCAGTAATTATCCAATAGGAGGCTCGTACCTATTTGCTTAGTTAAATCCAGGTGGCGACTTTTTTTTGGCCAGGCAGTGTATGTCTGTAAATGATCAGTGACGTTTATTTGATGTCAGTGTAAAGTGATAAACGTTTGAAGGAAAGTTGTTTGTGTTAAATCCTTTGACAACGATGGGGATGCTAATTGCGTTAGCCTGTCTATGGGTTTTTCAATGTTAAGTTAGCATTCATGCTAATCGATAGTTGTGTTTGCATTTAATGGGAGACTCAGCACTGGTTTTCATGGACACAAAGTAATATTTGCTCATATGTAAATAAGAATCAAACTCATTTGAGTTAATTCATTTAATGATTAACAATTCATTCATTCATTTGTATATTTGTGTGTTTGTGTTTCAGTTTCACAGTTCTTCTCATATGCCCAAAACAAACAAGAAGTCACGTGAAGTTCCAGTTAAGGCAGAATATCTGTTTTGATAAAATGAAAATAAAAGTAGTTTTTGTCTGTTTTGGCTGGCTAATAGGTAGGTTTATCGTCCATTTATCGTTACTGAGGTGAACTGCTCAATATATCGTGATATTTATTTTTGGCCATTATCGCCCAGCCCTAGTGAGAAGGGTCTATCTGCGGCTCGCAAGACAGGGGCGTGTCGTAGAGTGGGGGTGTCGTAGTGTGACGTTAGTCGACGACACGCCACCAGGCCAATGAGAGCACGGTAAAATCTAGCCCTACCCCTGACCCTTCCCCTAAACCTAACCAGACCCACCCACAATGCGACACGCCTACTATAGGACACGCCCGCTATATGACACGCCCACTGGATTGCAAGCCGCCGATAGATACACTTGGCCCTAGTGGACATGTCTGTTAGCCAGGATCAGAAACTCATCATTCACAGACTGATCCAGTTAATGAGATTCACAGATGAATGTGTGTACGTGCTCCTGTTGTTTACCATGAACTGCAGTATTCTCAGGCAGTAAATATGCATATATTTACCTCTACAGACAGCAGCTTCACTGCAGCTAAGATGATCCTGTTTTGAGGCGTTCACTGACTCTAGTCAGTGTTGTGTTTTTGCCCTCTCAGGTGGACAGCTCTGTTTTCCAGAGCAGGGAGAGCGTCCAGAGCCTCGCCTTCGGCCTGTCCTTCCTGCAGCGTATGGACATGAAGCCTGTGGTGGTGATGAGCCAGACTCAGCTCCTGGAAAAGGGCCCGGCAGAACCGATAACCGGGTCCTGGTGCACCAGGGTGCTGGTGGAGCGCTGCCAGCAGCTGAGCGAGGCTCTGCAGCAGCACTCTGCCACCGTGCTGCCCTTCTTCTCTGCAGAGTCCTTCCTGCAGCTGCAGCAAGCCCCGCGAGGAAGCAGGTAAACGGTGTGTTCCAGGTTTACACCATTCCTGGTATCAGATCACCAAACAGTCGTCTCCCAAAAACTGCTGTAAAATATGGCATAGAACATTTTTCACTTTTTTGCTCATATCTTTCAAATAACCCTAATCATAATCAAAACAAATCAAATATGTACAGTTGTGTGAAAAAGTGTTTGCCTCCTTCCTGATTTCTTATTTTTTTGCATGTTTGTTACACTTAAATGTTTCAGATCATCAAATTGAAATATTAGACAAAGATAACACAAGTAAATACAAAATGCAGTTTTTAAATGAAGATATTTATTAGAAAGGGAGAAGAAACCCAAACCTCCATGGTCCTGTGTGAAAAAGTGATTGCCCCCTAAACCTAATAACTGGTTGTTCCACCTTAGCAGCAACAACTGCATCAAGCGTTTGTGATAACTGGCAGTGAGTCTTCTGCAGCGCTGTGGAGGAATTTTGTTCCACTCATCTTTGCAGAATTGTTGTCATTCAGCCACATTGGAGGCTTTTCCAGCATGAACCGCCTTTTTAAGGTCATGCCACAGCATCTCAATGGGATTCAGGTGGGGGCTTTGACTAGGCCACTCCAAAGTCTTCATGTTGTTGTTCTTAAGCCATTCAGAGGTGGACTTGCTGGTGTGTTCTGGATCATTGTCCTGCTGCAGAACCCAAGTGCGCTTCAGCTTGAGGTCACCAACAGATGGCCGGACATTCTCCTTCAGGATTTTTTGGTAGAAGCAGAATTCATGGTTCCATTTACCTCAGCAAGTCTTCCAGGTCCTGAAGCAGCAAAACAGCCCCAGACCATCACACTACCACCACCATATTTTACTGTTGCTATGATGTTCCTTTTCTGAAATGCCGTGTTACTTTTACGCCAGATGTAATGGGACCTACACCTTCCAGAAAGTTCCACTTTTGTCTCGTCAGTCCACAGAGTATTTTCCCAAAAGTCTTGGGGATCATCAAGATGCTTTCTGGCTAATCTGAGACGAGCCTTTATGTTCTTTTTGCTCAGCAGTGGTTTTGGTCTTGGAACTCTGCCATGCAGCCATTTTTGCCCCCCAGTCTCTTTCTGATGGGGGAGTCATGAACACTGACCTTCATTGAGGCAAGTGAGGCCTGCAGTTCTTGGATGTTGTTCTGGGGTCTTTTGTGACCTCTTGGATGAGTCGTCGCTGTGCTCTTGGGGTCATTTTGGTCGGCTGGCCCCTCCTGGGAAGGTTCACCACTGTTCCATGTTTTCACCATTTGTGGACAATGGTTCTCACTGTGGTTCTCTGGAGTCCCAAAGCTTTAGAAATGGCTTTGGAACATTTTCCAGACTGATAGATCTCAACGACTTTGTTTCTCATTTGTTCCTGAATTTCTTTGGATCACAGCAAAGTGTCTAGCTTTTGAGGATCTTTTGGTCTACTTCACTTTGTCAGGCAGGTCCTATTTAAGTGATTAAAAGGTTTGGATCCCCTGCCCTTATGAATAAAAATCTTCATTTAAAAACTGCATTTTGTGTTTACTTGTGTTTTCTTTGTCTAATATTTAAATTTGTTTGATGATCTGAAACATTGAAGTGTGTCAAACATGCAAAAAAGTAAGAAATCAGGAGGGAGGCAAAAACTTTTTCACACAACTGTACTTATTAAAATGTTAACCCTTAAAATGTCAATTAAAATGTAATATCACCAAAAACCACAAAGCTCCAGTCACAAAGCTGAAACATGCCAGTGTGCCACCACGCCATGTGAGCGCATCTGCATAAGAGACAGCGCCTGCCTCCAGTGGGGGGCCCTAACAGTCATTTGTGTTGTTTGACCCAAACATGCTGAGAAGCCTTTCGTACCTTCAAAGTTTTCCAGCAACTGCCTGCTGGCGAGCTCACGTAGCTGCTGAGGTAAAGACTGCAACAACAGTTGCTTATCGTGCTTTTGAAGACATGTTGTTCTTCCTCTTCTTTGTGTTTCCAGCGGAGGCAGGGCTTTTACGTAGGCGGCATCATTACATCTTCATCACATGGGTGAATAACACAATTGTTCCGAGCCAGCAACCGTTGCAGACCACCTCCAGGGGTGGGCCTGGGACCATGCCGCTACCATCGGTCACAGTGAAGTTTTAACTGAAGCACACTACCCCCTGCTGTTGGTACCTGGATATACTCCAACCCTGCTGAGTCTGGCTGGCACCGAAGGCTGCATCACACCAGGAGAGTCCAGGACTCGGTTTGATTGCCGGGATTTCTGAAACATTTCCTCCTTTCTTTGCTTGGGTCCTTGTTCATACTGCAGTAACTGCAGGACCAAACCTCCTGGTTAAACCACCATAGTTACAACACCTGCCGCTAGTGGGCGACACTTCCCAATACAACCACTGATGATGAAGAAGAAGAGGAAGAAGAAGAAACCCGGGGAAATCTTTCTGCTTCTTCTTCTTCCTCCATCTCTATCTACATATGTTCCAGTTGTTTATCGTTGTTGTTTTGACCTCAGCTTCTTCCAACACGCTGTTTGCTTTGTTTTCCTCCGACCCAAACCATAATGTACCCCACTTCCTCCTACTTCTTCTTCTCCTTCTTTTGCTTTATTACGGTCAACAAACATCCCTGCCATCAGGTTCGCTGGATAATCCGACTGCACTGAACCAAGACCCCCGGCTTTCAGGCAGACCAGAGTCCGCTTCTTTGGTGCACCAGAGTAGAGAAGGTCTCGCCTGCGGCTCGCGGGTCGGACGTCTGACTCCGCCCTTATCACCGTTTTTGAGTCATTTATTTGAACCCTTCCCCCTATCTGCAAGCCCTAACCTCACTATCTGGTCAAGCCCATCAGATTTCTTCTCAACCCCAAGCCCCAATCTATTTCTCCTTAAACACTTTACCCACCCCTCTTCCTCTTCCTCAACCTCAGACTCAAACCCACCTTCCCCAACCCCAGAAAAACTTTTGTCTAAATTCCAAGCTGTGCAAAAACCCAACCCACACCAACTCCCCACCACATCACGACCTAAGACAGACTATACACTGCACAAGAAAAGGGAGCAACACACATGGAGTTCCCATTCTCCCCTTACACACTTCCAGGGCCTCCTGAGTTCTCTCATACCCCACAGCACACACATAAAAACACATAGATGGTAAAGGGAATGAGCCCCCTTTCCAACATCTCTAGCTTACACACATTTTACCAAAAACACACCTCAATAATAAAAACACATTAGAAAGTCCCTAGCAATAACCTCACCAAAAAAAAACTTGCGCACTCCCATGCCCCCCCCCCCCTTACACACTGGACATACTCGCATACAAAACCAGACAGTCTATCACGCCAGTCCATGCATTACATACACTCACATACAGGGGCCTGGGCCCGCCCCGGGGCATTGGACTCACCGCCCTCCATCGGACTGTGTGATGGAGCGCACCGAGTATGATGGAGAGTAAGGGCCAATTCCAATTCCAATCTTAACCCTCAAGCTCAACCTTCAATATTAGTAGCCCTCAAAACAGAGTGTTGAGGGCTATTTTATGACTTAGAAATGAACTTGCCAGAGTACGGTTGGTGTTCAGACTGCATCAAATAAAGCGGACTGTCCGTGGAATCGGACCACGGTCTGTTTGAAGTGGACCAAACAGCCAGAGTGTGAACGCACCCTGAAGGATTAAAACCACTGGAATGATCCTGTATTCACTGATTTTTAATCAGGACTGAAATTCATTCAATGATCTCAGAAAGAAAATAGTGGAAACCGAAATACTGATCAGTGATGTTTTACAGCAGATTTTTATCCACCAATGAGCAAAAAGGCCTGTAAAAAGTTCCTAGAAAAAATCTTTCTATTTGAGGACCAACAGGATGCGGAAGCTGAGGGAAAGTCTGTATTTACCCAGGAGGCGTGTCCTTTCCTTCTCGTTGTCCTGCAGTGCTGCACCCTACATCTCTGTGGACACCAGCCTCCTGCAGTGGAGCCTGGACTGTGGAACCATCCCGCTGGTCTGTCCAGTGGGCAGGGACTGGCAGGGGTGCTCGGTAATACTGGACCCAACAGAGGTGACGGCGGCCATTTCCCGAGCTCTTCAGCCCCACAAAGTCATATTCCTGAACAGCTCCGGAGGCTTGCAGAGCCCCAACCACAAGGTAGGACAGCCAGTCTCCCCTCTGGACAACCTCCATGTCTGAGACGCCATCTGTCCCTTCAATACTTCTCTTTGCCATGCAGGTGCTGGGCACCGTGTCGCTGCCCACCGACCTGCCCAGTCTGTCTGTGGCTGAGTGGCTGAGCGGAGCGGAGCGCCGGAAAGTCACCGCCATTGCAAGGCTGCTCAGTCAGCTGCCCAGCGAGTCCTCCGCTGTCATCACATCAGCAGGAACGCTGCTGACTGAGCTGTTCAGCCACCGGGGTAAGGCATGCACGCACGTGAACGCACCACGCACACATCCACGTAGGGCACGCACGTGAACGCATGCACACATGCACGCAGGGCACGCAAATGAACGAACACATGCACATAGGGCTGTGTTAAAAAAAATCGATTTTCCGATTCTATATCGATTCTCATATTAATTTCCAAAGATAATTTTTTCTTATCTTTTTTTAAAATGACCATTTAATGTACTGCACGGTTAAGTGCAGTGGCTCAGCCGCTCCGAGAGGGGGAGATAGTGAGCTGGACAGAGTGTATCAAATCAAATCAAATCAAGTTTATTTATATAGCCCTTTACAGTACCCATTGGACACACAAAGTGCTTTACAGGAGGGGTAACAGAAAAACATTGGGACAGGTGGGGGAGGGGAGAAAAAAGGAAACCACTGTCCCGCCCTCTGCAGAGGACGTGATAATGGGTTAAAAAAAAAAACACCCTCAGTACAATTAAGCACGTATACAGACAATCACAACATCATGACACATGTGGTAGGGAGGAGGAGGGGTCCAGAGCCCAGTGAGGGAGGAGATGCAGCCACAACAGGGGGCGCATCTTTCCAACCTCCACCGATTTCTGGTGGGAGGAAGTTGAAGGACCAGCAGTGCAGTGGACATGTGTGTGTCAGTATCGTGTGATGTGTGTGCGTGAGCGAGACAGAGCACACAAAGTCTGTAGGTGATAAGAACAGCCTTGCCAGAGTGTCTACTGCTCCCGTGGAGGGAGGGGGGGGGGGGTTGCAGAGCTTCACTTCGGCAGTTTCTCCAAGGACATTGGGGAGTAGATTAGATAAGTAGGATTGTTTGGGTCAGGCTGACATCTGTTTTCTTGCCTGCCTTCAAGTCCCAGCGGTCTCCAATGGCGATTCCAAACAGCCAAATCTTGGTCGTTTCCATCAATTGCCGGTCGTCAATTTCTCCAAGCTTGCATCAATCTTGCGCAGCAAGTTCAGAATCTCCTCTTGCTTGTCACTCTTAGTCAGAGTGGCTACAAGTTTTTGATTCTGCTCACAGATCGCATTAGTCTGAGTGTTGGCGACACGGCAAACAGCCTCCGGCAGCTTGCCAACCGCTGCCATCAGCTTACAATATTTCAGATAAACCAGGTAGATGCATGCTCCAATCAGCAGGAACCCGATTATCATAAATCCAAAAATGTATACGTCCTCGACGTCTTCCACAGAAAGCACGGACAGGCACATAATCCTCCACTTTCCCCATGAGTCCATAACATACCCGGCCGGGTGCGTTTCTGCAGGGCAAGAAGGCTGTCCCGAGCCTCGTCTTTGGGTGGAAAAAATTTTATCCAATGCGTTGAGAGACCAGCCAACCAGATCCATGATTTCCAAAAGTTGAAGTTTGGGAGAAAACACAGACAGAAGCTCTGAGAAAGACAAGACAAAGATTGCAGGGAAAGCAGGGAGACGGGAGCAGAGGGAAGCACGTCTGCACTCGCTGAGAGCCGGAAGAGAAAGATGTGTGTAGGACAACTAAAGCTAGTGCAGTGCCAGAAGAAGACTAAGTTGGGCTAGTACAAGTAGTTTCTAAAAATTCAGTTTAAACAGAACAGAAGAAACATCTGCTTGTAAGTACTTTAATAAAAGCAGTTAATGTTCATGATCGAGGTGAATTTGATACTTTCCATTTTGTACGTTATCTTTGAAGTTACGACGTAGATGCTAATCCCGTTAGCATGTCAATGGCATTTTCCATTAATAGTTAGCATCGAGCTAGCGGGTTAGTCGCTAGTCGTTATAAATTTTAAATGCTGACTTACTGTGTATTTTGCCTCACTGAATCATAATTTTGTGAATTTTTATTATTTGTTTCCTGTTATTTGAATTACTGTTGTGAATGTAGTCTTTTTTTTTAAATTGGAGGGTGTGAGTAATTTTGTGGATGACTGTATCTGGGGAGAGGGTTTGGTTTCGTTTGGTCCTTACAGCCACCATTAACTACATTACTTCATTCATTCATTCTAGAATATTAATATAATACTAGCATTAATATGTTGCATAACTGCAGAATTATGGAGTTCGGGTAAAGGCAAAAAAATTTTTCAATACCAGCAAACCAAATTGAGATCGAATCGAGATCGAATCAAGATTGAATCGAAATTTAATCGAAATCAGATTGGATCGGACAGATAAAAAATAATCGATTCAAAACCATAAGAATTGGAATCGAATCGATTCTTGAAATAAGAATCGATACCCAGCCCTACATGCACATAGGGCACGCACATGAGCAAACACATGCACGTAGGGCACGCACATGAGCGAACACATGCACGTAGGGCACACACATGACCGAACACATGCACGTAGGGCACGCACATGAGCAAACACATGCACGTAGGGCACGCACATCAACGAACACATGCACGTAGGGCACGCACATGAATGAACATATGAAAAATAATCGATTCAAAACCATAAGAATTGGAATCGAATCGATTCTTGAAATCAGAATCGATACCCAGCCCTACATGCACACAGGGCACGTACATTCACGAGCACATGCACGCAGGGCATGCACATTCACGAATACATGCACGTAGGGCACGCACATGAGCGAACATATGCACGTAGGGCACGCACATGAACGAACACATGCACGTAGGGCACGCACATGAGCAAACACATGCACGTAGGGCACGCACATGAGCAAACACATGCACGTAGGGCACGCACATGAGCAAACACATGCACGTACGGCACGCACATGAACGAACACATGCACGTAGGGTACGCACATGAACGAACACATGCATGTAGGGCACGCACATGAGCTAACACATGCACGTAGGGCACACACATGAACGAACACATGCACGTAGGGTGCGCACATGAACGAACACATGCACGTAGGGAACACACATGAACGAACACATGCACGTAGGGCACACACATGAACGAACACATGCACGTAGGGCACACACATGAACGAACACATGCACGTAGGGAACACACATGAACGAACACATGCACGTAGGGCACACACATGAACGAACACATGCACGTAGGGCACACACATGAGCAAACACATGCACGTAGGGCACACACATGAACGAACACATGCACGTAGGGCACGCGCATCAACGAACACATGCATGTAGGGCACCCACATTAACGAACACATGCACGTAGGGCACGCGCATCAACGAACACATGCACGTAGGGCACGCACATGAGCGAACACATGCACGTAGGGCACGCGCATCAACGAACACATGCACGTAGGGCACGCGCATGAGCGAACACATGCACGTAGGGCACGCGCATCAACGAACACATGCACGTAGGGCACGCACATGAGCGAACACATGCACGTAGGGCACGCGCATCAACGAACACATGCACGTAGGGCACGCGCATCAACGAACACATGCAAGCAAGGTACGCACATGAACAAACACTTGCACGTAGGGCACGCACATGAGCGAACATATGCACGTAGGGCACGCGCATGAACGAACACGTGCACGTAGGGCACGCACATGAACGAACACGTGCACGTAGGGCACGCGCATGAACGAACACATGCACGTAGGGTACGCACATCAACGAACACATGCACGTAGGGCACGCACATCAACGAACACATGCACGTAGGGCACGCACATGACCGAACACATGCACGCAGGGCACGCACATGAGCAAACACATGCACGCAGGGCACGCACATAAACGAACACATGCACGTAGGGCACACACATGACCGAACACATGCACGTAGGGCACGCACATCAACAAACACATGCACGTAGGGCACACACATGAACGAACACATGCACGTAGGGAACACACATGAACGAACACATGCACGTAGGGTACACACATGAACGAACACATGCACGTAGGGAACACACATGAACGAACACATGCACGTAGGGCACACACATGAACGAACACATGCACGTAGGGCACGCACATGAGCAAACACATGCACGTAGGGCACGCGCATCAACGAACACATGCACGTAGGGCACGCACATGAGCGAACACATGCACGTAGGGCACGCGCATCAACGAACACATGCACGTAGGGCACGCGCATCAACAAACACATGCACGTAGGGCACGCGCATGAGCGAACACATGCACGTAGGGCACGCGCATCAACGAACACATGCACGTAGGGCACGCACATGAGCGAACACATGCACGTAGGGCACGCGCATCAACGAACACATGCAAGCAAGGTACGCACATGAACAAACACTTGCACGTAGGGCACGCACATGAGCGAACATATGCACGTAGGGCACGCGCATGAACGAACACGTGCACGTAGGGCACGCGCATGAACGAACACGTGCACGTAGGGCACGCGCATGAACGAACACATGCACGTAGGGTACGCACATCAACGAACACATGCACGTAGGGCACGCACATCAACGAACACATGCACGTAGGGCACGCACATGAGCAAACACATGCACGCAGGGCACGCACATAAACGAACACATGCACGTAGGGCACACACATGACCGAACACATGCACGTAGGGCACGCACATTAACGAACACATGCACGTAGGGCACGCACATCAACAAACACATGCACGTAGGGCACGCACATGAGCAAACACATGCACGTAGGGCACGCACATGAGCAAACACATGCACGTAGGGCACGCGCATCAACAAACACATGCACGTAGGGTACGCACATGAGCAAACACATGCACGTAGGGCACGCGCATCAACAAACACATGCACGTAGGGTACGCGCATCAACAAACACATGCACGTAGGGTACGCACATGAACAAACACATGCACGTAGGGCACGCACATGAGCGAACACATGCACGTAGGGCACGCGCATCAACAAACACATGCACGTAGGGTACGCACATGAACAAACACATGCACGTAGGGCACGCACATGAACAAACACATGCACGTAGGGTACGCACATGAACAAACACATGCACGTAGGGCACGCACATGAGCGAACATATGCACGTAGGGCACGCGCATGAACGAACACGTGCACGTAGGGCACGCGCATGAACGAACACGTGCACTTAGGGCACGCACATGAACGAACACGTGCACTTAGGGCACGCACATGAGCGAACATATGCACGTAGGGCACGCGCATGAACGAACACGTGCACGTAGGGCACGCACATGAACAAACACATGCACGTAGGGCACGCACATAAACGAACACATGCACGTAGGGCACGCACATTAACGAACACATGCACGTAGGGCACGCACATTAACAAACACATGCACGTAGGGCACGCACATGACCGAACACATGCACGCAGGGCACGCACATGAGCAAACACATGCACGTAGGGCACGCGCATCAACAAACACATGCACGTAGGGCACGCACATGAGCAAACACATGCACGTAGGGCACGCACATGAATGAACATATGAAAAATAATCGATTCAAAACCATAAGAATTGGAATCGAATCGATTCTTGAAATCAGAATCGATAGCCAGCCCTACATGCACACAGGGCACGTACATTCACGAGCACATGCACGCAGGGCATGCACATTCACGAACACATGCACGTAGGGCACGCACATGAGCGAACATATGCACGTAGGGCACACACATGAACGAACACATGCACGTAGGGCACGCACATGAATGAACATATGCACGTAGGGTACGCACATGAACGAACACATGCATGTAGGGCACGCACATGAGCAAACACATGCACGTAGGGCACGCACATGAGCAAACACATGCACGTAGGGCACGCACATGAGCAAACACATGCACGTAGGGCACGCACATGAACGAACACATGCACGTAGTGTACGCACATGAACGAACACATGCACGTAGGGCACACATGAACGAACACATGCACGTAGGGTACGCACATGAACGAACACATGCACGCAGGGCACGCACATCAACGAACACATGCACGTAGGGCACGCACATCAACGAACACATGCACATGAACGAACACGTGCGTAGGGCACGCACATGAACAAACACATGCACATGAACGAACACATGTGCGTAGGGCACGCACATGAACGAACACATGCACATGAACGAACACATGCACGTAGGGCACACACATGAACAAACACATGCACATGAACAAACACATGCACATGAACGAACACATGCACGTAGGGCACACACATGAACAAACACATGCATGCAGGGCACGCACAATAACACACGCGTGAATGCACACGGCACGCATGCACATACGTGAACGCATTCGCACATACCGGATACGCACACTCATAAATGCACACTCTCATGAACGCACACATGCACACACATGAACGCATGCGCACATCAGAGATGTTGATACGTCTTTGACCTAAAGTCAAAGTCACTCTAAGATGTACAGTAATGGGTAATTGTGACATGCGATGTCTGTGGTCTGGTCTGCTTGAAGGTCTCCATTATAATATCCAAGTATTTAAAAATGTGAACTCCCCCTTTACCTCCCAGCAGCCTGTAACCGCACTGATCTTTAGCTTTACAAGACAAATACTCTGTCCCTCTCCTCTGAAAGATGTCTTTGCTGTACCGAATGAAGAAAACCTGTAGATCAACATGGACATTTATTCAGACTACTGTAGGAAATCTGCTCTAACTTATCTAACGTGTACAAAAATCCATCTGGACCAACAGAGAATTTTTCTAAACTAATCCTGTAGTTCATAACATTTTTTTTGTCTGAATTTGGAGAGGAGACCGATATCCTGCACCTTGCTGGTTATAAATTTGTTTATTTTATTTGGATCCCCATTAGCTGCAGCAAAACTGCCGCTATTCTTCCTGGGGTCCGACACAACATATGAAATACATTACACACAGGAGGTTAATAAAACAAATCACAAAAGATAACATGAGCAAAAGAAAACCACTAAATTATTAAAACTATAAAAATAAAAGCCAAGATGTAAAAACAAAAATCAGAAACATAAAATTACAAAGAATTAAATTTATAAAGAAAAGTTCTTCCCATAAACACTGGGAAACACAATACCTATTTTTCCACTCCATAGCAGTGTGTCCACAAAATTCAAACTAATAACCATTCATATTTCTAGTATTCATTTTTATTATATATTATTGTTTTATTTTTATTTAAATTTAAATTGCCGGTATTTATTCAAGATTTTATATCTTATTAATTATTTATGTCTTATATTTTATTAATTCAGATTTGATATCTATTTAAAATATATTTTTTTAATGATAATTTAAATTTTTTAATGTTGATAATTTTCTCTAGGTGTTTGGGCAGTGCATTCCATTCAAACATTGCTCTGTACATCACTGTTCTTTTACTGTAATTTGTTTTAATCTTTGGCAAAGAGAAATGACCTCTGACAGCATGTCTAGTTCTGTAGCCATGATTTTCCATACTGTAATGTAATTTTTTATGCAGAACATTTGGGACTTTTAATATAGATAAACTTCTTATAAACATTAATAATGAATAGTGTAACCTATCTTTTACCATGAACCACCCTAGATTTCTGTGCATTGCCAACACATTTGTTCTGAAGTTACAACCAAGGACAATACGAGCTGCTCTATTTTGTACTTTTTGTAATTTATTTATCATGTCAACTGTAGTGTTTGACCAGACCAATGGGCAGTAGTCCAGTTTTGACAAAATTAATGCTTGCATTATTAATTTAACTGATTTTGGAGATAGATATGCTCTACACCTTCTAATGACAGAGATACCTTTTCCCATTTCCTTAATAATACCATTTACATGCGATTTCCACAGAAGTTTGTTATCAATAACAACTCCCAGCAGTCTGGTCTCTTGCACTTGGTTGATACATACCTCTTTGATTTTTAGATTTAACTGTGGGTTTTTGCTAATGTTGTGATTTGAGCCAATTACCATATAGTTTGTTTTAGATACATTCAAAACAAGTTTGTTGTTGTTTATCCAGTCCACAACTGCTTTTAAATCTTCTTTTAAAACTGAATTGATTTCATCTGCAGTGAGTGCAGCGGCATATAAAGTGGTATCATCAGCATACATTCCTACGTTTGTATTTTTTAAAACCAGTGGTAGGTCATTGGTAAAAATAGTGTACAGTAACGGTCCCAGACAACTTCCCTGTGGCACTCCACAAGAAACAGTACTCTCATCAGAAAAACAACCATTAAAGAAAACTGTTTGTGTTCTGTCAGTTAAGTAACTCTTGAGCAAGGACAAAGCCGAAATCTCAAACCCATAACATTCCAGTTTTTCCAACAGTAATTTATGATCAATTAAATCAAATGCTGCTGAGAAATCCAGCATGACAGCACCAACCATTTTGTTTTTATCCATTTCGCTTAGCCAGTCATCCGTCATTTGAGTTAAAGCTGATGTTGTGGAATGATTCTTACGATAAGCATGTTGAAAATTGGTCATTAAACCATTCAGAGACAGATAATTTGTAATTTGTTCAAATATTACACATTCCATAATTTTACTTAAAACAGGTAAAAGACTGATCGGACGACTGTTTGCTCCAGAAAATGGCAATTTCTTATTTTTTGGTAGTGGAATTACCTTAGCCCGCTTCCATTGTAATGGAAATGTACAACTGGAAAAACTCATATTTATAATGTGACAGATGGGAATAGCAATTTCCTCCGCAACCATTTTCAACAGCCTTCCATCCAGGTTGTCCATGCCTGCTGGTTTATTTTTATAAGTTTTTAATATCTTTTCTACTGTCTCTATACTTGTTTTCTTAAATTGAAATGAACATTTCTTATCTTTCATAATTTTGTTTTTTATCAGTAGGTTAGATATGTTGTTAATGTCAGTAGGGGGTATATCATTATTTAGTTTATTAACTTTATTTATAAAATATGTACTAAAATAATTAGCTATATCCGATGGTTGAGTGAGGAAACCACCATCCACATCTAAAAATGATGGTGTTTGACTGGAATTTCTTCCCATCAGTTCATTCAGAGTTGACCATACCTTTTTGCTATCACTTTTAATATCCATAATCCTCTTTTCATAATAGGATTTCTTTTTCATTTTATTTAACTTAGTAACATCATTTCTCAGTTTACGATAAATTTTCCAGTCTGACTCATACCCCGTTAGTATAGCTGTTTTCTTAGCTTGATCCCTTTGTTTCATATGCTCTTTGATTTCTTGATCCAACCAAGGTGTCCGGTTGCTTCTGACTGTAAACTTTCTGAGAGGAGCATGTTTGTCAACTACCGGCAGCAGAATTTCTTCTAATTTATTTAAAGCTTCATTTGGATTACATTCTTTTAGAATTTTCTCCCAATTTTGATTTTTAATTTCTTCTGTAAAACATTGAATTTTAAACGTTTTGTATGATCTTTTTAAAATGAATTTGGGTCCCATCTTTGGGATTATTGTTTTTCTTACTACAACTACCATATTATGATCGCTACAACCAATGGGCACTGAAAAAGCTGTGAGATATAATTCAGGAGCATTTGTAAATATGTGATCAATACATGTGGAGCTCTTTGCACCATTACTTCCAAAACATGTCCTAGTAGGTTTTTTTATGAGCTGGTGAAGACCAGAGGCCATAGTAGTTATTAACATTTTGTTTTTTAATGAACAATTTTGTGCCAACCAGTCAATATTAAAGTCTCCAGTTAAATATATTTCCTTACCCATAACACTAATATAATCTACCATCTGGCATATTTTATCTAGATACATAGTGTTAGCACTAGGTGGTCTATAACAGCTGCCCACTAGAATTGGTTTTAAATGAGGCAGATGTATTTCTACCCACAGCACTTCAATTTCACTGTACATCAAGTCTTCTCTAATTTTTGTAGGTATGCATTCTTGAATGAAGAATGCTACCCCACCACCATATGCATTTCTATCCCTTCTATATATATTGTATCCGCTGATATTTAAAATACTATCTTCAAATGTGGAGTCCAAGTGCGTCTCAGATATTGCTAGTATTTGTATCTTCTCATTATAGAGAATTTCAGTTATTTCATGCAATTTATTTCTGATGCTATTTATATTTACATGTGCAATTTTTAATCCTTTATTCGGTAATTTGTGTTCTTTTCTGAAAGTTTCCACCATAGAGTGTAAGAGCGAGATCTCCGCGAGAAGTGTCGCTCAGTCACGCCATTAAGTGCCTATAGCCGGCTTAGGAGTGCTGCTTCGGGGATGGATGACAAGTCTATCATGCCTGAGAAAAGCAATGTCTCCTCTCTCTCGTGCCGCTCGTAACTTTGGTAGAAGTTCTTTTCTTTTTTGTTTGACTGAGTCCGTAAAGTCCTCATTAATAAAAATGTTTGTTCCTTTGAGGTTTTTTGCTCTCTGAAGTACTGCAGACCTGTCTTTTTGTCTTAAGAATTTTACCACTATGGGTCTGGGTCTTTCTCCAATTGCTGGTTTACCAATACGATGCGCTCTCTCTATTTCAATATCTCTCTGTAACTGCAGCTTCTCAGAGACGATCTTTTTCACTTTTTCTTCAGAGTCCATCCAGGTTTCCCCTGGTGTCTCTGCAATCCCATCTATTACCAAATTATTTCTTCTTGAATGACCCTCTAAGTACTCTAATTTATCTGTGAATACTAGAAGACTATCACAGATTTTCATTATGTCAGCTTGTAGGGCCTTGTTGTGATCAGCTAGATTTGCATTGCTGGTTTTCAAGTCATCCACCTCCTTCTGTGTGAACTGAAGGCTAGCTCTAGTCTCCTGCAATTCTCTTGTTAGAGAGTCCAGTCTTGCATTAGTGGAGTCCAGAATCATTCTAACAAAGCATTGAAAATTGTCTTGTTGCTGCTGGAGCAGAGCTGTAAACATCTCCTTCTGCTTAGAAAGTAGATCGCTTACCTGTTCCAGTGAAACTAGCTCATCCTCGTGTTTGATTTCAGCCCTTTTGGGCCCCATTTTCCTCCAATTCTTAAAACCAGGTCTGTTTGCTCAGCTGGCCACTGAGACAGGTTTTTTTGCACCAAATCTCTTGGCTACTCAGCCTGGCCTGGTGGTGGAGGCTGAAGCCTGGCCCGGTGGTGGAGGCTGAAGCCTGGCCCGGTGGTGGAGGCTGAAGCCTGGCCCGGTGTTGGAGGCTGAAGCCTGGCCCGGTGGTGGAGGCTGAAGCCTGGCCCGGTGTTGGAGGCTGAAGCCTGGCCCGGTGTTAGAGGCTGAAGCCTGGCCCGGTGGTGGAGGCTGAAGCCTGGCCCGGTGTTGGAGGCTGAAGCCTGGCCCGGTGTTGGAGGCTGAAGCCTGGCCCGGTGTTGGAGGCTGAAGCCTGGCCCGGTGTTAGAGGCTGAAGCCTGGCCCGGTGGTGGAGGCTGAAGCCTGGCCCGGTGTTAGAGGCTGAAGCCTGGCCCGGTGTTGGAGGCTGAAGCCTGGCCCGGTGTTAGAGGCTTAAGCCTGGCCCGGTGTTGGAGGCTGAAGCCTGGCCCGGTGTTAGAGGCTGAAGCCTGGCCCGGTGTTGGAGGCTGAAGCCTGGCCCGGTGGTGGAGGCTGATGCCTGGCCCGGTGGTGGAGGCTGAAGCCTGGCCCGGTGGTGGAGGCTGATGCCTGGCCCGGTGGTGGAGGCTGATGCCTGGCCCGGTGGTGGAGGCTGATGCCTGGCCCGGTGGTGGAGGCTGAAGCCTGGCCCGGTGGTGGAGGCTGATGCCTGGCCCGGTGGTGGAGGCTGATGCCTGGCCCGGTGGTGGAGGCTGAAGCCTGGCCCGGTGGTGGAGGCTGATGCCTGGCCCGGTGGTGGAGGCTGAAGCCTGGCCCGGTGGTGGAAACTGAAGCCTGGCCCGGTGGTGGAGGCTGATGCCTGGCCCGGTGGTGGAGGCTGATGCCTGGCCCGGTGGTGGAGGCTGAAGCCTGGCCCGGTGGTGGAGGCTGATGCCTGGCCCGGTGGTGGAGGCTGATGCCTGGTGATAGCCTTGGTGCTAAAATCTGACGCAGCCAGGTCCAGTATACCACTTTGACCAATATCACTGACAGCCCCAAAATTAGGCTCTTCTTGTGATGTGGAACACATTCACTGCTAAACAAACCAGATTTGGTGGAGGAAATACTTAGGATTATAGAGATACACCATGGATTGACTCGCTGCTGCTGCTCAGTGGTGGAGTAGGATGGTTTGGGTCAGAAGCGCAAAAAAATGCGCAAATAAATGTCTTCTGCTGTAACACACATGACAGCTTGTAGTCAGATTCTGCACCAGCCTTATTATGAGCCATTAATAATCTGACTCAGGTGTGTTGCAACACGTTAACATGTCCAAACCTGCAGGACAGTGTCCACAGCTGCTGATCCTGCACTAGAGCTGAAATCTTTTTAATGCTTAATCTAACTGTGTGAGCTGAGAGCAGAAAATATTATTGATTTTAAACTGAAAAAGCTTCAACGTCTTAATTAATTTAGATTCAGGACTCGTTTAGGTCCAGTTTTTATAAATATTTCTGATACTCCAAACCAACAACAGCTGGACTTCTCTAAAAAACAGAGCCAGTAAACCTGCGTTGTTTACAGCACGGTCTGATAACCAGTTTGGTCCCAGTTTAACGTTGTCATGGCAACGTCACAGTTAATGGAAGCGGTGTTCAGTAAACTTCTCATTCTTCTTCTGCAGACATTCAGTAGTCAATCGGATTAAGTTAACGTGACTTTAGTACAACGGTTGTAACAAGCTAACGCAGCTACAGTGCTAAACTCATTGCTAATCCAGCTTTAACAGGCTAGCTGCTAACACGAAGCTTTCACGTTGACTCACCTGTCCAGGTGTGTTTAAGGTGAATCTGAGGAATCCAGCGTCCCGGACTTTTAGACCACAGATGTTGCAGCTTAAAGCTCACATATTTTCACTTTTATTAAGTTTTTATTCCCAAAGTTACAGCGATGCACTGATGTGCAGTATCCTGCTGTTCACTGGCGCGCCCGTTGTTTTGACTGAGTGCACGTGTGGACGCGTCTGTGTGATGTTACGTCGGTGCAGTCTGGAGGAATGAATGCAGTCACACAGGAGATCAGAGATCATGAGGGGGAAGTACATTTACATAAAATGTACATTGGGGGAAGTACATTTTTATAATGTTCATGACTCTGAGGCAAGTCTCAAACCGCCAGTCAAGTCAAATCTCAAGTCTCTGGTGGATGCGACTTAAGTGCGACTCGAGTCCGAGTCCCTGACTTGAGTCCCCATCTCTGGGGCACATACAGGGCACGCACGCTCATGAACGCACGCATGTACACACATGAACGCATGCGCACATACAGGGCACGCACGCTCATGAACGCACGCATGTACACACATGAACGCATGCGCACATACAGGGCACGCACGCTCATGACCGCACACATGTACACGCAAGAACGCATGCGCACATACAGGGCACGCATGTGCACACATGAATGAACACATGCACGTAGGACATGCACACGAACGCACACGTGAAAGCACACGTGCACGCACATGCGCAGGGCAAGCATGTGTGCGTGCATGCGTGTGAACGAACGCAAGAAGAGCATCCAGGTGAATGCACGCCCACGCAAAGCATGCGTGTGTGCACGCCACTTACACACACAGAACATCCTTTGAACACACATCCTTCTATCTTAGTGAGGGCCTTCATTGACATAATGCATTTCCTAGTTCCTAACCATAACCCTAAGTACCACAACTGATCATCTAAACATAACCCTCGTCCTAACCCTAATCTAAGCCTTATTGTGACCTAAACTCTAAGATCAACTTTTAACCCTCAAAAATGTGTTTTTCCAAGGCTTTTTTTAAGTGAAGACCAGCCAAAATGTCCTCACTTTGTGGGTTAAACACCCAAACGGTCCTCACAATGCAACAAGTACACACACGTGCACGGACACACGCATGCGCACGCACCACACATGTGCACGCACACACACACACACACACATGCATGCAGGCACACTGCTGGTGACCTTTGCTCCACGCAGAAATAAACAGACACATTTAGAAAGCCGTCTATTTTCAGACGTCCTGAGGGGGTTAATGTAAGTACGGGCCAGGTGTTTTTACACAGTGTTTCTGTTTCTGTCTCCTCTCTCTCTCTCTCTCTCTCTCTCTCTCTCTCTCTCTCTCTCTCTCTCTCTCTCTCTCTCAGGCTCTGGGACCCTCTTTAAGAACGGAGACCCCATACACCGGTGGGTAGTCGTGTTCCATTCTCAGATACTAATGGATTCTAAAATGAGTATCTAGTCAGATATTGATCAGTACGGGTGTCGATACTTACAGATGCAGACATGAAAAAGTTCCGCCTTTTTCTGGCAGGAGTGGTGCGGTAATCACTGACTAACGATTTCGTCCCAAACTTGGCGAGTGGAAACGCCCTTGTTCCAAGCATTCATTTATGCCAGGGGTCTCCGACCTTTTATCATATGAGAGCTACTTTTATCCGATGAAAGCGATCGTTCTGGAACGCGGGCGTTTCTCTGTGCGATGGAATTAGCAGACAAGTTGCTGGAAAGTGGCAGACAGCTGGTTGGCAGAAAGGGGAACTTTTCCATGCCTGCATCTGTAAATGCTGAGTCTCGGAGAGCTGCCTCTGCTCTTTTAAACAGGCACTGCTGCGGGAAGCCCCTCCTCTACAGCATCTCCCTGGAGGACCCTTTGTTTACAGTGCGGCCAACTTAGCGACTTAGAACTCTCTATTAACTTCAAAAAGTGATGAGTGATAAATCCAGATCCTTTTTTTGGTGTTATTGGAGACTCATGCAGACTGACGTGAAAGCGCTACTGCAGGCCCCGCCCCCATGTGGAAGCTGGCCCCACCCCCTGCAGCAGCATCCAGAGCAGATGTTCTCTGCTCCATAAACACCTGAAACTGCAACTGGATGATCTCATCCTGGCTTACAGTCACATATTGATGCCTTTTAACATAGATTGTAGACAAACACATTTAAAATTAATCTTTTAAAATGTTTAGTTAATCTAGTTTAAAAACTAGTTCACCCTATAGTTTGTCTGTTCTATTGTTTACTTGATTTGGTCATTTACAGACATTTACTTGTTATGGTGTTGCATAAAAGTGACGTTATCAAAGCCGCCGCAGTAAAAATGTCCGTAATTAAGGACGAAATCACCACAAAAAAGCTGCTTTGAGCTCACAGGGGGGGTCCGACTAATGTTTTGCAACAAAGCATTGGTGAAATGAAGGATCTCGTGGCAGATAAGGCCTTATTTAGAGGTTGCGCGAGGTTGCCCGCATCACTTTCATTATATTAGATATACAGTGATCTGGTGTGGATCTAAATATCTCCTGAAGGAATTCAAGTTGCACCAAAAGTGTCTGGGTGAGGAAATGAACGTATTTCATGCTAGAAAATAGGTCCAGATTGGAAAAAAACAAACTTCCCCTTTAATCCTTGGTGGCATAGATTCAACAAGGTTCTATATTGAATCTCCTCAGAGATTTTGCTCCATATTTACATGACAGCATCACGCAGTTGCTGCAGATTTGTCGGCTGCACATCCATGATGAGAACCTCCGGTTCCACCACATCCATGATGAGAACCTCCCGTTCCACCACATCCGTGATGAGAACCTCCCGTTCCACCGCATCCGTGATGAGAACCTCCCGTTCCACCGCATCCGTGATGAGAACCTCCCGTTCCACCACATCCGTGATGAGAACCTCCCGTTCCACCGCATCCGTGATGAGAACCTCCCGTTCCACCACATCCGTGATGAGAACCTCCCGTTCCACCGCATCCGTGATGAGAACCTCCCGTTCCACCACATCCGTGATGAGAACCTCCCGTTCCACCACATCCGTGATGACAACCTCCCGTTCCACCACATCCATGATGAGAACCTCCCGTTCCACCACATCCGTGATGAGAACCTCCCTTCCACCACATCCATGATGAGAACCTCCCGTTCCACCACATCCGTGATAAGAACCTCCCGTTCCACCACATCCGTGATGAGAACCTCCCGTTCCACCACATCCGTGATGACAACCTCCCGTTCCACCACATCCGTGATGAGAACCTCCCGTTCCACCACATCCGTGATGAGAACCTCCCGTTTCACCACATCCGTGATGAGAACCTCCCGTTCCACCACATCCATGATGAGAACCTCCCGTTCCACCACATCCATGATGACAACCTCCCGTTCCACCACATCCCAAAGCTGCTCTGTTGGATTGAGATCTGGTGACTGTGGAGAACATTTGAGTACAATGAACTCATGGTCAGAAACCAGTCTGAGATGATTCCCGCTTTATGACATGGCGCGTTCTCCTGCTGGAAGCAGCATCAGAGGATGCTACGCTGTGGTCATAAAGGGATGGACATGGTCAGCAACAATACTCAGGTAGGCTGTGGTGGTTAACCCTTTATTAACTGCAATAGAAATGGCTCATCTATGCCTGCTCTGTTATTTTTGTGCATAGTGGGGTCATTTCTTGGGATATCCTCAAGTGTTTTATATTTTTAGAATCTGTACAACTTAAGCTACAAGGTTATGAACATCAATGGACAGTAATAACTTGCAATGCTCTTGAAAAAATGCCATGAATATTAAAAATACACAAAAATCGTTATTGTTTTCATCACATCTTACTAACTAAAAAAACAAAACACAGTGATCCAAAACATTTCTAAATGTACAAAATTAAAATAAATACTTAGCACTTCACAAGTTATTGCAACCATTTATCTGTTTTAGTTTTTGAGATACACTCCTTTTTGGTTGCAGCGTACAAAGGCATTTTGATATCAGCTTCAAGATAAAGCAGCTAATAAAGGCAGTTTTTTCTGCTTTGGTGTCATTTGATGGGAGTATTTCCAGCTGCTTTACCTAAAATATCTATAGCTAATATAAACAAAAAAGGTTCTGCACCGTTGAGAGGCTGAAAAATTATTCAAAATTCTGGAATTCTTTCATAAATCCAAGAAATGAACCTACGAAATGAACATATAAAATCTATATAAATGCAGAAAAGTATTGAATAATTGTTAAGTATTTTCAACCTATTTTGAATATATATATTTTTTAATTCTTTGTTTTTCAATCAGGTTATTTTATGTACAGGGTGCACTTTCAATTTGTGAAAATACTGCACAGTACGTGTGCTGTAACTTGTGGTATCATCAGAGCCGGTTCACAGTTCCCTTACCTGCTCCGCCGAATATTTCTTGCAGACTCGAGATGTGTAAATATAATTATGCTGAGACATGCCTAAATAAAAAATAAAAAAATCTTAAAAAAACAAAAAACAAACAAATCCTAAGTCGCTAATGTCATAAAAACAAACAAGAAACCATACTGATCTTGCTGCAGATCTGTGGTAGAACTAAGCCACTTCATATGCTAAAACTAGCAACTGTCATTTAAAAAAAACTACTGAAAACCATGTAAAAAACAATATAAATGACAAAACAACCTATTCTCTCTTTTTTTTTTCTCACTATTTGTCTCTCTTTCCATCGTCAGTCTCTCTGGCAGTGACCACTTAAAGGTTGAATCTGGAACACGGACAGAACAGTGACATCATGTGTGTCTAGGTTGTAGTTGCAACGGCAGAGAAACAACTCCAGCCGCTGGGATGCCAGGATCACTGCTGATGCGCAAGTGACCAACAGCCTGCAGCATGTCCAACAAGTAACGCAGAGGAGTTTATAACTGACAGCTAATGTTAGCCACGTTAGCAAACAAGCTAGCTTACCGATCCAGGAGGAAAGTCTCCATTTTTCTGTGTTTTGACGCCTTGGAAAACGTTTATGTGGGTCCATTTAGTGTCGTCTTCACCTAAATTTACTCCAGGTTTTGCTCTTCTCAGGTCACTCCTCCTCAGAAACAGATAACAACATCTCCAGGGCTCTGAAGCAGCTGCTTCACTTGTCGTCTCCACGGTTTCCCCCTGTACAAGCCTAACTGTGCCCAAAACATTGTTTCCACACACAGATCGTATTTGGCAAACCGCAATGGCGGCGTGTATTGGCTTACAAACGTAAATATAATGCCATTATTGAACCCATTAAAATTTATTTTATAATTATTTTTAGGCTAAATATAATTTTCTGGGAAATGTTGTACTTTCATTCTGTACACCCCCAAACGACCTATGGAGTTTTTTTTTGTTTTTTTTTAAATATAGCTTTTAATAAAAATGTTACATATTTAACCTTTAACACTCCACTCTGCTATGACTTCTTGGCACCACCTTGTGTTTACATTGTCGATCTGCGTCGCACGTAGCGACAAATCATGACGTCATCGACTCGCGACGCCACCTCAGCTTGAAAGGTGCCAGTTTTAGCTTTTAAATAAAAAAAATTATCATTCTAGCTGTTATAGTTTTTATTTTAGAGCAGTTTAAGCAGGATTATGCTAACAGGGAACTTCCAGCGGCCGCCCGTGGCAGTTTCGTTTTTTAAGGGTTAAACCGCCACGTTGGTACTAAGGGGCTCAAATTGTGCCAAGAAAATCTCTCCCACACCATTACATCACCACCACCAACCTGAACCGTTGACACAAGGCAGGATGGATCCATGCTTTCATGTTGTTGACACCAAATTCTGAGCCTACATCTGAATCTGCTAGCAGAAATGGAGACTCATCAGACAAGGCAACATTTCTCCATCTTCTATTGTCCAATGTTGGTGAGTCTGTGTGAATTGTAGCCTCAGTTTCCTGTTCTTAGCTGACAGGAGCGGCACCCGGTGTGGTTTTCTGCTGCTGTAGCCCATCTGCTTCCAGGTTGGATGTTGGATGTGTTGTGCATTCAGAGATGCTCTTCTGCAGACTTCAGTTGTAACGAGTGGTTATTTGAGTTACTGTTGCCTTTCTATCAGCTGGAACCAGTCTGGCCATTCTCCTCTGACCTCAGGCATCAACATGGAATTTGTGCACACAGAACTGCTGCTCACTGGATATTTTCTCTTTTTGGGACCATTCTCAACCATGCCACATTCAAAGTCACGTAAATCACCTTCCTTTCCCATTCTGATGCTGGTTTGAACTGCAGCGGATTGTCTTGACCATGTCTACATGCCTGAATGCACTGAGTTGCTGCCATGTGATTGGCTGATTAGAAATTTGCATTGACGAGCAGGTTGGACAGGTGTACCTATACCTGGTGTACCTCGAAAACAGCATTGAGTATCGACCCCCATCTTTAGTATTGGTATCTAGAATGACATTTTAGTATGGTGACAACCCTAGTGTGTAGACGTTGCTTCCTCCACAGACACCTGCTGTTTTGTGTGCAGGTACAGCTCTTTGGACGGGATTGACACCGACCGTCTGCTGGCTCTCATCAACAAGTCCTTCGCTAAAACTCTGAAACAGAATTACATCGAGTCTCTGGAGGGACGGCTTCATTCCATCTACCTGTCTGAAGGGTGTGTGAAATTCTTCCTGGGCCTGATCAGCATCAGTTGTACCACCGGCAGTGCAGGGGTTAACATGCTGCTGTTCCTCCAGTTACAGCGCGGCGGCCATCATTACCATGGAGCCCGTGAACGGTGGCACGCCCTACCTGGACAAGTTTGTGGTGAGCAGCAGCAAGCAGGGTCAGGGCACCAGCCACATACTGTGGGAGTGCATCAGACAAGACCTGGGCAAACTCTTCTGGAGGTCCAGAGCGACCAACCGGATCAACCCATGGTAACACACACACACACACACACACACACACACACACACACACACATTTTATTGTTGGTATTTAGTCAGGTAACTTTTCAGGTCCATGTCCTTAAGCTTTGATGAAGTGGTTGATGTGGTGCAAGAAGACGATGGAGTATTTTCAGTTTCCAGATGAGTTGTCATCCTGGACACTTTAGCTTCTCCTCTTTTCTGCCTCCTGTCTGAGACGACTTACCAAAAGAAATGAAGTATATCTTCACAGCTATGAGGACTGCATGTACAGTCTTGGTCTCAGAAGAAAGTTGAAACATGAGATCAGGATAAATTCCCACAGTAGGAAACGTAACCGTGCCTCCTCCTGAAAGAAATACGACTTCCAGTGTAAACCAGAGAACAGCAGCCCAGTTCACCAAGGACACAGTCCTGTCTGATGAGGAGCTGAAGATGCTTTCATCGAGGCGTAAGGCAGGTCAGGAAGCCATCGGCCAATGATGATGATGATGATGGACAACTCTGTCAGCGGTCAGTCAGGAAAATCCAAGGATCGCCCCACATTAACCTTTGAGACACCATGAAGATCCATGAAGAAATGAAGCCCAACACAGATTATGATACCAAGATCATACTTAACTATAAACCCCATTCATCTCCATTGCAACCAGCAGAACCTTCATCTCCATGGAAACAGCAGGACCTTCATCTCCGTGGAAACCAGCAGGATCCTTATCTCCTTGGAGACCAGAAGGACCGTCATCTCCATGGAAACCAGCAGGACCGTAATCTCCATGGAAATCATGAAAATGCTACAGATGCCTAGAAGTATGAGCGCAGTGAAACAAGCGCTCCTGTTACCCGTGTGTGTGTGTGCGCGTCGGCGTGTGTGTGTGTGTGTGTGTGTGTGCGCGTGTGCGTGTGCGGAGGGGGGTTCATGGAACCAGCCCTTATTTTTGCTCACTTGTTCTGGAGCTAAGAAACATCGGCATTCCTAGCACCATAATCCTGAAGCTACAGTTTGTCAAAGAGTTACATGAGGGTTTTAACTGCGTGGGGCCGGTGTTGATGTTGGAACCACTGGTAACATCCACCAGCAGCTACAGCTAGCAGCTATTCTGTCACCGGGGGCCTCCCAGTCACAACACATCAGCCTGACATGAACTTTTCTGCGGCATCTTTTCCCCCACGTCATTATGGTGTCAACCACCCTTTGATTTCTGTCCTGGAGGACATGGGACTGCATGGACACGGAGCTTTTGCCAGAGATATTCAACTCCATCCTTCTGTTTTTTTTTTTATTTTTTTATTGGGACAGTGCATGTTAATGAACAGACATGAGAAATACATGAATGTAAACACGCCAGATTCTAGCCGAAGGCTAATGTTCATCTGCAGTCCCAGGGGCAGGGGTCACATAGGGAGATAAAAACACAAGCAATAAAATCACATAAAATACAGATTAAACACTAAATATCAATCAGGGATGCAGAAATACGAAATAATAAGATTAAAGAAAAAATATATATATATGTATATACACAGTATATATATATATATATATATGCTTGTTTTGCTCCAAAAAAGGAGCAAACCTACAACCACCAAACCTATTAGTCATGACTTCTCTGCAGACGTGAAGAAAATGTGCCAAACTGTCCTCAGTGTAGCTGCTGCAGCCTAGTTTGGATGGACTTTTCATCAACTCTGAGAAGGTCTTTGTTGAGAAAAAAGTGCTGAGCAACAGATGTGGAGACTTTTGGGACAGAGAGCTGGCAGTTCTGCCCACCAGAGCGCTGTGTGTTCTGCTGAGGCAGCATAGTCTTTGTGATGCAGATGATGTTGCACTGTGTTAGAGACGGGGACTGTCTCACTTTGTCAACACAGATCAGTCATCCCGTGAATGAATGAAGACAGATGGACCACTATTGTTCATTTCAGCTCTTATCCAGAAGGCTGCTTCAGGTTCCATCTTTCCAGATCCTTCACAAAGATTTAATTTATTTCTACAATATGCCAAACAAGTTGGATGTTGTTTCACTTTAACATGAAATTGTGAGAAAAGGACTTCCTTCCAAGCTGGAAGCTTATAAAGCAGAGTCCAACCCACCACCACCTGAGGGTGATGGAGATGATGATGACAAATTACTGCATTTTACAAAACTTTGTATTCACCAGAGAGCAGCGAGTTGTGAGTTACAGATCTGGACATGAAAAAGTTCCTCCTTTTTCTGCCAGAAGTGGTGCACTAATAGTGCACCATTACTGCACTATCACTGGCTGAACGATTTGTCCCGCAAATACGTCATCACGTACGGTGTCCAAACTTGGCGTGTGGAAACGTCCTTGTTCTGGGCGTTCATTTATGCTCTGAAATCGTTTCCCCTGGGCACACAGGTGTTTCTCTGTGCCATTGAATTAGCAGACAAGTTGCTGGTAAGTGGCTGGCAGTCGGCTGAAAGGGGAACTTTTTCATGCCCAGATCTGTAAAGCACCCAGGTAACAGATGGTGGGATTAAGGAGCTTGCTCAGGAGCCCATGGTGGTTCATCTGGGTGCCGTGACAGGGAGCCCTGGTCGTCTGTATCTGGGCCCGTGGCATTGCCACTAGGCTATCCACCCTCCAGTGTGGTTGCACATAAGGAGAATCGCCCGTCCCACCTCATCACGATGAGAATCTCCCATTCCACCTCATCACGATGAGAATCTCCCGTTCCACCTCATCACGATGAGAATCTCCCGTTCCACCACATCACAATGAGAATCGCCCGTTCCACCTCATCACGATGAGAATCTCCCGTTCCACCACATCACGATGAGAATCTCCCGTTCCACCACATCACGATGAGAATCACCCGTTCCACCTCATCACGATGAGAATCTCCCGTTCCACCTCATCACGATGAGAATCTCCCGTTCCACCTCATCACGATGAGAATCTCCCGTTCCACCTCATCACGATGAGAATCTCCCGTTCCACCACATCACGATGAGAATCGCCCGTTCCACCTCATCACGATGAGAATCTCCCCCCAGTTCCACCACATCACGATGAGAATCTCCCGTTCCACCTCATCACGATGAGAATCTCCCGTTCCACCACATCACGATGAGAATCTCCCGTTCCACCTCATCACGATGAGAATCTCCCGTCCCACCACATCACGATGATAATCTCCCGTTCCACCTCATCACGATGAGAATCTCCCGTCTCTCCACCTCATCACGATGAGAATCTCCCGTTCCACCTCATCACGATGAGAATCTGCCGTTCCACCTCATCATGATGAGAATCTCCCGTTCCACCTCATCACGATGAGAATCTCCCGTTCCACCTCATCACGATGAGAATCTCCCGTCCCACCACATCACGATGAGAATCTCCCGTTCCACCTCATCATGATGAGAATCTCCCGTTCCACCACATCACGATGAGAATCTCCCGTCCCACCACATCACGATGAGAATCTCCCGTTCCACCACATCACGATGAGAATCTCCCGTTCCACCACATCACGATGAGAATCACCCGTTCCATCTCATCACGATGAGAATCACCCGTTCCACCACATCAACATGAGAATCTCCCGTTCCACCTCATCACGATGAGAATCTCCCGTTCCACCTCATCACGATGAGAATCACCCGTTCCACCTCATCACGATGAGAATCACCCGTTCCACCACATCACGATGAGAATCTCCCGTTCCACCTCATCACGATGAGAATCTCCCGTTCCACCACATCACGATGAGAATCTCCCGTTCCACCTCATCACGATGAGAATCACCCGTTCCACCTCATCACGATGAGAATCTCCCATTCCACCTCATCACGATGAGAATCTCCCGTTCCACCTCATCACGATGAGAATCTCCCGTTCCACCACATCACGATGAGAATCGCCCGTTCCACCTCATCACGATGAGAATCTCCCGTCCCACCACATCACGATGAGAATCTGCCGTTCCACCTCATCACGATGAGAATCTCCCGTTCCACCACATCACGATGAGAATCTCCCGTTCCACCTCATCACGATGAGAATCTCCCGTCCCACCACATCACGATGATAATCTCCCGTTCCACCTCATCACGATGAGAATCTCCCGTTCCACCTCATCACGATGAGAATCTCCCGTTCCACCTCATCACGATGAGAATCTGCCGTTCCACCTCATCATGATGAGAATCTCCCGTTCCACCTCATCACGATGAGAATCTCCCGTTCCACCTCATCACGATGAGAATCTCCCGTCCCACCACATCACGATGAGAATCTGCCGTTCCACCTCATCATGATGAGAATCTCCCGTTCCACCACATCACGATGAGAATCTCCCGTCCCACCACATCACGATGAGAATCTCCCGTTCCACCACATCACGATGAGAATCTCCCGTTCCACCACATCACGATGAGAATCACCCGTTCCATCTCATCACGATGAGAATCACCCGTTCCACCACATCAACATGAGAATCTCCCGTTCCACCTCATCACGATGAGAATCTCCCGTTCCACCTCATCACGATGAGAATCACCCGTTCCACCTCATCACGATGAGAATCACCCGTTCCACCACATCACGATGAGAATCTCCCGTTCCATCTCATCACGATAAGAATCTCCCGTTCCATCTCATCACGATGAGAATCTCCCGTTCCACCACATCACGATGAGAATCTCCCGTTCCACCACATCACGATGAGAATCTCCCGTTCCACCACATCACGATGTGAATCTCCCGTTCCATCTCATCACGATGAGAATCTCCCGTTCCACCACATCACGATGAGAATCTCCCGTTCCACCACATCACGATGAGAATCTCCCGTTCCACCACATCACGATGTGAATCTGCCGCTCCACCCCCCCCCACCCCTCAACTCCCCCCCACCCTCCCCACATCACGATGAGAATCTCCCGTTCCACCTCATCATGATGAGAATCTCCCGTTCCACCTCATCACGATGAGAATCACCCGTTCCACCACATCACGATGAGAATCACCCGTTCCACCACATCACGATGAGAATCTCCCGTTCCATCTCATCACAATGAGAATCACCCGTTCCACCTCATCACGATGAGAATCGCCCGTTCCACCTCATCACGATGAGAATCTCCCGTTCCATCTCATCACGATGAGAATCTCCCGTTCCACCTCATCACGATGAGAATCTCCCGTTCCATCTCATCACGATGAGAATCTCCCGTTCCACCTCATCACGATGAGAATCTCCCGTTCCATCTCATCACGATGAGAATCTCCCGTTCCACCTCATCACGATGAGAATCGCCCGTTCCACCTCATCACGATGAGAATCTCCCGTTCCACCTCATCACGATGAGAATCGCCCGTTCCACCTCATCACGATGAGAATCTCCCGTTCCACCACATCATGATGAGAATCTCTCGTTCCCCCTCATCACGATGAGAATCGCCCGTTCCACCTCATCACGATGAGAATCTCCCGTTCCACCACATCACGATGAGAATCTCCCGTTCCACCTCATCATGATGAGAATCTCCCGTTCCACCACATCACGATGAGAATCTCCCGTTCCACCACATCATGATGAGAATCGCCCGTTCCACCTCATCACGATGAGAATCTCCCGTTCCACCACATCATGATGAGAATCTCTCGTTCCACCACATCACGATGAGAATCGCCCGTTCCACCTCATCACGATGAGAATCTCCCGTTCCACCTCATCACGATGAGAATCTCCCGTTCCACCACATCACGATGAGAATCTCCCGTTCCACCTCATCACGATGAGAATCACCCGTTCCACCACATCACGATGAGAATCTCCCGTTCCACCTCATCACGATGAGAATCTCCCGTTCCCCCTCATCTCAAACTGCTCTGTTGGACTGAGATCTGGTGACTGTGGAGAACATTGAAGGACAGTGAACTCATCGTCATGTGTAAGACCAGCTGGAGATGATGTCATCTCTGTAACCTGGTGCATCAGGTTAAGTCACTAAAGTCCTGTTTCTTCCTCATTTTGATGCACAGTTGAACCTGAAATCTTCACCATGTCTTCACTGAGTCTCCTCCATGTTATTGGCAGATCAGATATTTGTGTTGACAAACCTGTATTTATTATGCTCTCTTTGTCTGTCTGCAGGTATTTCAAGCATTGTGATGGCAGCTTTGTGAATGGAGCGTGGACTGTGTTCTGGTTTGGCCTGACAGACATCAGAGATTCCTACGCACTGGTGGAGCACGCCAAGAACCTCCCCAACTCATTCCACAACACTTCCTCTGAGCCTCCTGCAGCTGCTGCAGGATCCTGAGCACCAGCCTGCAGAGCTGCCGTCCTCCTGCTGGGGCAGTTCTGGACTTCATTTTAGCTCAACACCAAAGAACTGATTATTTTTCTCATGTTCACCTGACTAGATAGTTCTCTGCTTTGAAACCATGAGCTACAGTGTTCTTCAGTCTTGAGAACCATCTGACATCATTGGAGGGGCTTTGTCCGCCATGTTGGGGGAGCATGGCCACTATTCACCTCTACTCTTTCAGATTTCTCACAAGCGGCAGCCTTCTGCAAGAAGCTTGCAGCTAGCCTGGCACACCAGCCATGTATGACATACACAGAGAGTCTGGGTTCCCTACGGTGGAGAGTGATTTTGAATTGAATAAAGTTTAAAAAAGAATCGGAGAAAAAGACAGGAATGAAAAAAAAGTAATAACAGTCAATAAATAAAATAAATGCATTTATTATAAAACTGAATACATAATGAGAATAAAATTATTACTTATATTGAAATAACATTTTAAAGAGGTGGGAAGTGGTTTCTTACATAATCAAGAGGTTAATGTGCCTGAATGTCTGACCCAATTTGACCTGATTTCACCTGATCATCTCTGATCTCACCTGATCTCTCACAGCATCACCTGACTTCAAAAAGTGATTGTCATGCCCCAAGCACAGCAAAATGTAGAACACTACAGAGCAATCAGAAAACACTAGAAGGAAAAAAGGAAAACAGAGTTTTAAGAACATCATGCTGTCAAAATGATTTTTTTTTTTATTTACATCAGGCCAAATGCATCATGTCACAACACAGAGAACTCATAACATAAAGAATTAGAAAAGCACTCGGAGAGCACAGACCTCCGCCAAGCAGTTCTCACTGTGGCTGCGTTTACATGGACTCAAATGTACCGATTACTTTCGGTTTAAAAGCTCTTTTGGAATGAAACTGATCCATGTAAACACCTCTTTCCGAATGAAAAGTGCCGAACCGAATGAATTTACTTTAGGTTTCACGAGGGCAGAATATTCCTTTCCCCAACCGAACAGGGTGTCATGTAAACGCTGAATTGGAAAGTTGTGAGGTTGCACTCTAACAGCGCATGCTTCGACAAGACGTCAACGTGCAACGAGTGACATTTCCTCACTTTGACAGATGGCGGTGAACAACGTAATTCCCTGGACAGCGAGAAAGTTTGTCTTTTACTAAAACGCTGTCTCTACGCCTTTTTCTCTTGGTTGTCTGTAGCAGTAGCGCACGAGTATCAGCTGCTGCTGGATTAAAGTCCTGCAGAAACCACAACAACTGTGACTTTCCGTTTTTAGACCTCCGTCTTTATTAAATAACGTAATATAACATCATTCTGCGCATGTCAGTCAGGATTATTCTGAATAAATATTGGCGCATGTACTCGCCAGATCAGAATGAATTAGTTCCCATGTAAACAGCTGCCCTGAAATCCTCAATCAGAATGATTTCGTACCGAAAGGGAAAAAGTCTCCATGTAAACGCACCCAATGACAAAGAATCCTTCAAAACACTCCTGGATCCAGAAGGTGATCCGGATCAAACCAACATTTAATGGGTTCGTTCTTGGGCTGAGGCACACGGTTGGTGAAGAATCCAGGTCAATCCGTCCAGAACTTTTCCCGTAAAGTAGCTAACAGACAGACAAACAAACCAACATTACCAAAAACATCACCTCCTTGGTGGAGGTAATACTGTAACATGGTCGATCACAGTTGCACGGATTTCACCTGAAATGAGGCTCTGCATCGGACCTGATTTTCACCCCTTCCACGTCCCCATCCTCGACCACCTCTTATGCGTACTCTTCCTCTCTGATTTCCTCTATCCATTGAAAAATCTTGACCTCCCACAGCTTCCTCTACTGGTTTATATCGGTTCCCTCATCATCAGCCAAAGGTGAAAGCAATTTTGAGTCATTGTGTTTACCTGTAGACATGTGTCTTAATAGTGATCTAAGTTTGCAGCATTTGTTCACCATTTTGCACAGCAAGTGCGTCACAATGCAAAAGTGTTTGCAAGCAGTGTCTAGTGATGTGAAACGTGCTTCAGGTTTTGATCACAAGCGGACTAATTTGATACCTCGGTTTGGCTTCTGAAAAGTTGGCTTTGAAAATGGGATTTAGTGTTTTAGCAATTGAGAAAACTGTATCGTCTGGAGAGACCTGCAGCAGGTTTCTCTTGAAGACGAGGTATTGGGTGTCAACGGGACTACACGTATAAATAAAGGTGAAACAGATGATGATGGTTTACGGCTTAACCTCCGTAAACGGAACTCCTGCTACCCAACATGGCAGATCAGTCCCACAGATGTGTGTACACTGACATATCTGTGCCACTTTATTCACTTTGATAAATGCTGTAGTTTCTCAGCTGGTTCCAGCCTTCAGCGTTCTCATGAGACAGATTTCTGGGTTTTGTCTTAAAAAAAGAGAAACTGGGAACAAATACACACCAGAAGTGCTAATAGGAAACATTCTCATCCAACTGCAGGCTGATGTGCGACCAGGAAACTGAACACCTCCAGGGGCCTGTACGACGAAGCCGGATTAACATGCCCGGGATTTCTCTCTGTTACCTGGGTTGACTTAACCAGACATCTGCGGTCTTGATAAACGGTACTATGAAGCTGGTTATCAACTCGGTAATTCAAACCAGGGTTTTCCAATCTTAATCAGTGTGCGCTCACTTAAAAGGGGCGGCGTTGGAAGCATCTGACCAATCGCAGACATGGAGAAACAGAGAGTGACATATTTCACCATGGAGGAGCAGACGATGATACTTAACAAATATGTAGAATTCAGGATCATCATCCAGGCCAGAAGCAACACGGTCGCTGCAGCAAAAATCAGGAAGGAATGCTGGGAGAAAATTGCAGACTCTGTTAATGCGTAAGTCCGTGTGATTGTACAATCATGGAACAATATCGGACTCTGATCATTTAGTGTCACTTAATCACACTACAGCACTTCCTCTGTGGATTTCCTTCTCATACTGTATATAGCCTAGATATTTCCAGCATAGGCTCATGCACTCATAGTAACGGCGTGGATGGGTGTGTGCTCCATAAATTCATGATTTCTGCATGTGTGACCTCTTAACCATATTATTTCAGATGCAACCCCAGCGGCGCAACATGATCATGAGAACAAATACAAGAATATGCAGCGTCGCCAACGGTGTGCATGAAATTACCATTGAATGAATGAATGAATGATTTTATTGAGTGGGATTTGAACACTGTGCACAATTCGGCTACAAAAATTTAACTATTCAGCTGCATCAGTACAGCACTGATATTTGTTTTCACTCGAGGTGAGGCGTTGGTTTATATTAAAATTAATTTATTGAGTCTATTAACCTGAATAAAACCTCAGTATGATGCAGAGCATCTGTGGTGTAGTCGTGCCTCTGTGATGTGTTACATTTGTGATGTTCGGCTTCAACAGCTGAAAGATGTAACGGACTCCAGCAGAGGAAAACCTGCATCTTACATATAACGTGTCATCTGGCAGATCAAAAGGGTTGCACCATCTCTGAATATTCTCTCTCTTCTCAGAGTTCCTCTCATGATCTGCGCACCAACATCGACAAGTAAAAGTGGGCAGGCCATTTTCCAAGAGCGCTAATTGGTCAGGGGGGGGTGCTTTTATACTCTGATCTCTTATCCAGAACTTAACCTGGTCCAGACCAGGTTAGGCGTTCAGCATAAGTTACCGGGGAGATAGAACCCGATCAGAAGTGAACCAGCGTCATAGGATGAAAAACCCTGAAGTTACCTCGATAAGAGAAAATCCGGTTTCGTCGTACAGGCCCCAGGTGGTGTATGACCTACACACCTGCGTGTGTCATTAAAGGGCTCTGCTGGTTTGGCATACGGATTACATGCGTTTCTTTCTTACAATTTCAAACAATCCTAGACCACTGTTTTTCAACCACAGGCCCAACTTTGGGCTGAAAACGCCGCCTAGACAGCCACGACAAAACTTTCTGTTGTTGTACCTGCAGCCACTCTTTCAATACACAGGCAATGCGTGTGTGTGTGTGTGTGTGTGTGTATATACAGACACACACACACACACAGTCATCCTTGAAATTATTCATACCCTCCAAATCACAGAAAAGGCTAAATTCACAATATTAATTCAACAAGAAACTAATGATAACTAAAAATTTACAAAATTATATTTTATTGAAATAAAACATTGCTTTTGAATTGTAGTTTAAAATAATCATTTAACAAACAAACTAAATAATCCCAGACACATTAGAGCACCTTTCCAATGAACATGGGCCAACACAGATGTCAACAGGTGTAGAAATCTTTTTGAACATTAGAGAAACACCTGATTGCAGTGACGGTTATCTGCGCTGCGGCTCCTTCCCAGATGATTTTGAAAGACACGGCGCATTTTCTACCTTTCAAAGGGACGACATGTCCGGGTAAAAGAGGACGTTTCGTCACCTTATAATACGAAACCTGCATAAAAATGCGAATAAATATGCGAGGCACTGAATAAGAGCCCCACGATACCACTGGTTTCAAAGCGGATGAATGGATTGATAGTTTACTCTGCGACGGAGCAGCGGAGTTTGAAAGTGAAACTAACGAGTTGGAGATAATTTCACCACAGATGCTCCTCAGCATTCTGGTGGAGAAAAGAACGGTGTCACAGCGGGACTCACAGACGCAGCTATGAGGGAAACTACGGAGGGGAAGCCTGAATGTGGAAGCTGCATTTCGGCTAAATGCGCCACAGAGCGCGTAAACGTCACGCGCCATGGCGCAGAATCCCGACCCAGTAGCCGGCTGGACTTAGTTGAGTAGTCGGCTATATAGCTGGCAGCCGGCGCTTGTGGAAAGCATTAGATGACGTGTTCAGATCTGCACAATGTTCAGTAACTTTTGGCCAAATAAAGACAAATGCTATAGAGTTATGAAGTATTTAAAACAAAATGATGCAGACAAATGGTCCCAAACCACCCCTAGAAGGCACAAATAAAAGGGGAGAGCAATCCAGTTTGTTAAATATTGTGTAATAAACTAAAGTATGTAGCACCCAATAATGTAATAATTTACTGAAAATGTAATAGAATTTGCATTTAACTTAATCAAAAATGTAATAAAACCCAATAATGTAATGATAATGTAATGAAATATTCTGACTGATATTGTAATAATATTTTTACCGATAATGTAATTCCGTATTGCATTATTGTAGATTTATTACATGTTCAGGTGGGTCTTTAAAAAAAAAAAAAAAAACGATAATGTAATACTGGACAGATCGTGTAATATAAAGGTCTATATTTTGTGTTTTGAGAATCTAAGACTGTTAAATACACTGACTTTGAAACAAGATAACTATTGCTTCCCTTAACATACTTCGCTCTCCACAGTTTTCCAACCAATCACTACCACAAACCAACAAAGTAACATTTGGCGAGGGTATGTACAAGTATTCATAACACAAACACATTCTTTAAAATTTGACATAAATACATGCTAATAAATGGTTAGATACCACTTTGAATGACGGGGCGGCATGGCACAGTGGGTAGAGTGGCCATCTTGTAACTGGTGCTGGTTCGATCCTGGCCTGCGGAGTTCAGGTTGAGGTGTTCCTGAGCAAGACACTGAACCCCTAACCGCTCCTGATGGGTTGGGGTTGACGTCGTGCATGGCAGCTCTTCCGCCATCAGTGTGTGACTGGGTGAATGTGATGTATAATGTGAAGCACTTTGGGTATCATTTCAGGAGTAGTAAAGCACTATATAAATGTGGACCAATTACCATCTTCCTCTAGCCTATGTCAAGTGAAGGCAGTCAGCTGACATACCATGAGATTTACCTCTATAAGTACAGGTTTAATAGAAATGTCAGTATAAAAATGACAAAAGATAATAGCATTGCCTTGGTTATTTCTTTATTTTTTTTAACTTTTGAGGTTTATATATTTTGGGGGGATATACATACATACATATACTTATATATATATATATATATATATATATATATACACAGGGGTTAGACAATGAAACTGAAACACCTGCCATTTTAGTGTGGAGGTTTCATGGCTGAATTGGACCAGCCTGGTGGCCAATCTTCATTTATCTTCAGCAGAATTAAATGTTCACCTCAGCTCTCCTGTTTCCACCAGAACTGTCCATCGGGAGCTCCACAGGGTGAATATACACGGTCGGGCTGCTAAACCTTTGGTCACTTGTGCCAATGCCAAATGTCGGTTTCAATGGTGCAAGGAGCACAAATCTTGGGCTGTGGACAATGTGAAACATGTATTGTTCTCTGATGAGTCCACCTTTACTGTTTTCCCCACATCCGGGAGAGTTTTCGGTGTAGAGAAGCCCCAAAGAAGTGTACCACCCAGATTGTTGCATGGCCAGAGTGAAGCATGGGGGTGGATCAGTGATGGTTTGGGCTGCCATATCATAGCACTCACTTGGCCCAATACTTGTGCTAGATGGGCGTGTCACTGCCAAGGACTACCGAACCATTCTGGAGGACCATGTGCATCCAATGGTTCAAACATTGTATCCTGAAGGTGGTGCAGTGTATCAGGATGACAATGCACAAATACACACAGCAAGACTGATGAAAGATTGGTTTGATGAACATGAAAGTGAAGTTGAACATCTCCCATGGCCTGCAAAGTCACCAGATCTAAATATTATTGAGCCACTTTGGGGTGTTTTGCAGGAGCTAGTCAAAAAACGTTTTCCTCCACCAGCATCATGTAGTGACCTAGCCACTATCCTGCAGTAGTATGGCTTAAAATCCCTCTGACCACTGTTCAGGACTTGTATATGTCGTTTCGAAGACGAATTGTCGCTGTATTGGCTGCAGAAGGAGACCCAACACCTTACTAATAAATTATTGTGGTCTAACCCATATATATATATATATATATATATATATATATATATATATATATATATATATATATATATATATATATATATATATATATACATGCTGTATATATATACAGGTACTACCCCAAAAATTAGAATATCCAGAAAAAGTTCTTGTATTTCTGTAATTCAACTTAAAAGTTGCAATTTACATGTTGTATTGTAATCACTATATTTCAAGTTTTTGTTTGTTTGGATGTTGCTGATTAGGACTTGCAGCATTAGAAAACCTCAAATTCTAAAACTCAAAAAATTTGAATACTGTGAAAAGCTTCAGTATTGTAGGTTCAGATTGTCACATTCTAATCAGGTAAGTAATCCAAAACACCTCCATAAGTACCCTGAGCCTTTAAAAAGTCTCGGTCTTGGTTTAGAAGAATTCCCAATCATGGGGAAGATGCTGATCTGACAGTTGTGCAGAAAACCATCATTGACTCCCTGCACAAGGTGGAAAGACACAAAAGGTGATAGAAAAGAAGCTGGATGTTCTCAGAGTGCTGTCTCAAAGCACATTAATGGACAGTTAAGTGGAAGGAAGAAGTGCGGAAGAAAACTGTAGAAGCCGGAGGGCTGACAGCAGCCTGGAGAAGATGGTCAGTGTTAAGCTTCCCAGTCTGTCTTTTTTCTTTCTTTCTTTCTTTACTTGTCCTGTCCAGCATCATAGCAAGCAGAATGATGATCTGGCTGCTTTATTGCGATGAACAGTTTTGCTTTACCAAGGGGAGCTTTATGAACACAAGTCTCCCCTTGATATCCCGTTTATTCATTTTATTTCTTTAATTAAACATTTATTTATAACACCATTCCATATCATACTGCTGGGCTTGACAAGGGAGAAATGAAAGTTAACAGAAGCAACGATAGAAAGTGGAACAGAGAGAAAGGAGTGAGGAAGAGGGAGAGAGAGAGAGATAGAGGGGAGAAAACATGGATCCACTTACACAGTTCACTGTTGCATCTGTACAGAAATCCCTAAACAACATTCCAAGGTCTCTGCTGGAAAACAAAACAAGCAATCCCCCACAGGAGGACCCGCAGGTGGTTTAAGTATCATCAGATCTTACAAACACACGCAGAACTACGCAGAGAAGAGGTACAACCTAGTCAGAGCAGCGTTACAGTGTCAACATGCATGATAAAGGGTCTCTATGGTGAAGCAGTCATGCAGATGCAGCCTCGTCTCTGCCAGGTGGAGGAAGACCACAAAGCCCGAGACCCGGGCCCCCAGCAGCCAGGTTTACCCCAGAATTTTTCCAGTTATCTACAAAGCCCACGTTGTTTTCTGGACACCATCTAGACAACCAGCGATTAAATTATGACATGCAGCTAAAAATGGCATCACTGGTCAGATTTGGCAGGGGACCAGAGAAAACTACTGAGTCCCAAATGGTTTTGGCAAAAGCACATACTAAAGCAACATCAACTTTTGTGAACTCTGATTGGCGTAACCGGGAGTCATTGCCGCTGAAGTAAATTACAATGTTACAGTATTTACGTTTATCCTTTGCCAGCAGTTTCAAATAAGACTGACTGTCGCCCGCCCTGGCTCCTGGGATGCATTTAACTGCAGTCGCTGGTGTCTCTAGAGCCACGTTTCTGCTTATGGAGCTGCCAGTCACCAGGGTTTGTTCCTTTAAGGGTCTTTGAGTGGGGAGTACCAGTTAGAAACGTGGACAGGTTGGTGGTGAACCGCGGGCTTAGCTTTAGCCTTAGAGCTACGTTTCCTTACAACCGTCGCCCAACCCTCGTGCTGTTCCGGCTGCTCGGAACCTGCCGCGAGATGGCTAGGAGTAGCCTGTCTAGCAGGCTCCGCTCCGGCCAGACAAATGCTGCAGCCAGCAGCAGACTGTGAGGGCGGAGGTGACAGACATCTGTTCGCAGAGAGCCTCTGCGCTCCAACCAGTCCAGACGAGAATACATTAAAATACTAGTATGAACGAGGCACTTGGAGGAAAAACTCACTTGCGTTTGCCCCATTGTGACTGTGACCATGTCACAGAAGTCACATCCACACACACGGAGTCACATCGGGAAAGGAAAGTGATCTGAATGCATATGCAACGGGGTTCGGTAATATTGTCGACATCCTAAACTGAGGCACAGTTGGCCTCAAAGCAAAGAGAGGTGGTCATAGAAATACGAAAAGGCCCAAGAGTTGGAGAGTTGGCCGCTCAGAAAAATCCCCAATACCCACTTTTCTTCCCATCATGGTTCTGAAATGCCATCACACTTTGCCACACCCCCCATTGTTCTCCACACACAAACCACAATGCTTTTTCTTCCTAAACCCAAGCCCCAATCGATTTCCTCTCCCTCATACAGTGGGGGCGACAGTGGCTCAGGAGGTAGAGCAGATCGGCCCATGATTGGAGGATCGGCGGTCCGAATCCTGATCCCCCAGCCATATGTCGTGGTGTCCTTGGGCAAGACACTTAACCCCCATTGCCTTGTATGAATGTGTGTGAATGTTATGGTGATGGTCGGAGGGGCCATAGGCGCAAAATGGCAGCCACGCTTCTGTCAGTCTGCCCCAGGGCAGCTGTGGCTACATACATATCTTACCATCACCACATATATATGAGGAGTGAATGGAAAAAAAAGCAATTATAATAATTACTAAATCTTCATTTATACAAACAACAAACCCTTTGTTCATTAAGATGAAAATATTAAAATTTGATGATCTGGTCAATCTCAAAACTCTTCTAATCATGTACAGAGTAAAAAACAAACAAGTACCATCTGGTATCCAAAAGCTTTTCCAAATGAAAGAAAACAAATTCTGTCTGAGAGGAACAGATATGTTTAATAAACCAGCAATAAGAACAAATGCCAAACTCCACTGCATTTCTTCTAGAGGTGTCCAGTTATGGAACAGCTGCAGTGATGAAATAAAAACATGTCTAAATATTAGAAAATTTAAACAAATAGTGAAATACAATATAATAAAATGATATGTGGAAATGAATAAGAACTAATGATGACCATGTATTATGTATATTGTGATTCATTATTAGTATTTTGAAGTTTTATGTTGTGCATTGTGGTTTACAAAAGGCTATTATTATTATTATTATTATTATTACTATTGAGTATTATTAAGGATTATATAGTGATAATAAGGATTATGATTTATTTATGGTGAAAACTGCTATATTGTGATTTATAATAAGTGAGTAAAGTTACTGAGTATTATTGAATATTGTAAATAATCAACATACTTTCATCGTGGGTTGTATAATTTTGAAAGTTTTGTTCTTATTAAGTATAGTGTATTGTGTCAAGAGATTTTGTTAAATGACAGTATATGTTAAGTTTAAGTTGTGTCTGACAAAAGGGTTTTGGACTTGATAATTTTTTCTAAACTTCTTCCAAAACTCCTTTTCGAACTGTTATTTTTTTTTTTTAGTAATGTTGTTACTTACGCCAAATGTAAGCGTTGTTTTAATTTTAGTTTGAAAGAACCGAAATAAATAAATAAAATAAAAAATAATGGACCTACTGTGAGTGCTTTGAGTTCCTTGAAAGGAAAAAAAGCGCAATATAAATCTAATCCATTATTATCATTATTATACCCACTTTTCCATCCCTGCACTGCCATCATATTTCCAGAATCCCATCACACCTAGCCACGCCCCCCATTGTTCCACACACAAAACCTGAACCAGGTGCCCAAACCCTTAGGCTGCGTACACACTAAACGCAATTTGAGCGTCAAAATCGCGCCTGACGCCCAAAGTTGGACGCTTGGTCACTAAAAAGTCAGACACTTGATTTCCAGCATCTTGACGCCACTGGCCCGCGGCGAGGGATGTCCAGCCAAGGAGCGCTTGACGCGCCTTGGGAGGAGCCCCTCCTTTCTCTTTTTCCTGTCACCGGTCTGTCCTCACCATGGCAGATGCAGGAGTGAGAGCGGCCGGCTTTGGGAATGTTGTCTTCGGGCATCTCTGCTCTGAGTCTGGTTCAGCAGATGATTTCAAGTGTTCTGAGTGTGATGAGTTTCATCATTTTGGTTATACTATACTATTTAGATCCCTGAGGGGAAATTAGGGCTCTGCATTTCGACCATCTCTGTACTGTAAGTATCAGAGAGCAGTGGGCTGCTACTTAAAGCGCCCGGGGAGCAGTTGGGGGGGTTAAGGACCTTGCTCAGGGGGTCCACAGTGGTTCACCTAGGAGTCGTGTCGGGGATTCGAACCCGGGTCCTCCGCGCCAAGGAGGACTCCAGGAGCTGCGCTGGCGAGGGGTGCTTTCAGCCGTCTGATCGGGTCCAGTTTAAGACCCGCTGTCCCGATGCGGGGCAGCATTATAAGCCCAGTAAATCCCATTGGCACAGCAGGTCATCAAACCACCGTTCAGAAACCAGGACCGGACACAGATCACAGTTTATCCTCCTCTTTCTTCAGAGAGAGAGGAGATTCCCCTGGTTCTTCTGGGTGTTTCCGTCCTGTCATAAAAAGTGTGTGTGTGACATTAAGTCCCTCTGATTGGTTGAAGTCCCGTGTTCAGATTTTCCAACTCTGGCGTCTGCCGCTCCTGACGCGCATAACGCACATCAAATGCCCAAAATCTCAAAAATCACCGCGCGAATCGCGCATAACGGGCGCAATGCGCAGCAGGGGTTTTCAACGCCTCCCCGTCGGCCATTGACTTCGCATGTAAACCTGACGCCCTTGACGCCCAAATCGCATTTGGTGTGTACGCAGCCTTACCCTACTCCTTTTTAACCCCAAGCCTCAATCTATTTAGGTTTAAACACTTCCCCCACCCCTCATACCACCTTAGACAGACTAGACACTGCACAAGAGAAGGGAGCAACACACATGGAGTACCCATTCTCCCCTTACACACTGTCCATCCCACTGTGACCAGTTCCCAGAGCCTCCTGAGTTCTCTCACACCCCTCAGCACATACACATAAAAACACATAGATGGTCAAAGGGAATGAGCCCCCTTTCCAACATCTCTAGCTCACACACAACATTTGACCAAAAACACACTTCATGATAAAAACACATTATGACAGCTCCTAGCAAATAACCCCACCCCAAAGAACACACACATGCACTCTCATGGGGCCTGCCCACCCTTACACACTGGACATACTCACAAACAAAACCAGACAGAGCCTAACACGCCAGTCCACGCATCACATACACCCACATACAGCGGCCTGGGCCTGACTTCCAGTTCAGACTCTGATCCCCGAGAGCGCACTTCTTCTGTCTGTCGGAAACCGGGCAATGGACTCACCGCTTCCTCCATCGGTGAGGATGATGGAGAGCAAATCACCCACACCTAACTCTGAAAATAATCATAACCATCTGAAAACCCTTACTCTAACAATCATCATAACCCCCTCTGGCTAACCCTAACTCTAACAATCATCATAACCCTCTGGCTAACGCTAACTCTAACAATCATCATAACCCCCTGGCTAACCCTAACTCTAACAATCATCATAACCCTCTGGCTAACACTAACTCTAACAATCATCATAACCCCATGGCTAACCCTAACTCTAACAATCATCATAACCCTCTGGCTAACGCTAACTCTAACAATCATCATAACCCCTGGCTAACCCTAACTAACAATCATCATAACCCCTCTGGCTAACGCTAACTCTAACAATCATCATATAACCCTCTGGCTAACCCTAATTATAACCCCCTCCGGTCAGAGAAATGGGCAGTTAGACTGATGTTGGTCTGTGCTCCTAAGCTCACATCTGATCAGTGGGGAGGCAGGAGATGTTGCAGAGGTGAAAAAAGAAGGAACGGGTGATGTTGTTGATGTGAGACTGAAAAAGATAGTGTGCTGTCGAGGACGATGCCCAGACTCTTAACCTGAGGGAAGGGGGAGGACAGATGTACTGTCATTGGTAATGGGGAAACTATCGGCTTTGGAGAGAGTGAGAGGCATACCAACAAGGAGGACTTCAGTTTTAGAGCTGTTTCCACTGAGAAAATTGGATGAAAACAAAGAATGAATTTCTTGGAGAGAGAGGATAAGCGGTGATGGTGGAAGTGAAGAGGATGTTTGGTAGAAAGGTAGAGCTGGGTGTCGTCTGCGTAGCAATGGAAATTAAAGTTGTGTTTCCGGAGAATGTAACCAATTCAGTCTTTGCATCTTCTTCCGGCTCTTGGCGAGTGCAGACGCTTTTCTCTTCTCTCCTCCCCTCTGCTCCCTCAGCTACTTTGTCTTGTTGGATCTACTGAGACTCTCTGCATTTTCTTCCTAAAACCCTAAATTACACCATGGATTTGGTCAGCTAGGCTTTCAACAACGTGGATAAAAAAATTTTCCACCATGAGACAAGGTGCAGGGGCAGCATCTTGTCCAGGCGGAACTAGGTCCCGCGGCATATACCATGGATTCCTGGAAGAAATGGGGTATTATGCCTCTCTAATCTCTCTGTGGAGGATACCTACTTATTGGTGATTATGAAACTGGGTTTCTGCTGATTGGAGTAGGTTGGTACCTGGTAAACAGCAGAGGCAGACAGCCATGGCGAAGCTGTCTGATCAGGCGATTTTCCGAGCCCTGAACACTCAGACTCAGTCCCAGTGCGAAATCAAACGCACGCAGGGTGCAGTGGAAACCACCTTGGAGAAGCTCGGTTCTGATCGAAGGAGGAGAACCATGATTCAGTGAATTGACCGCCACAGCCCAGTGAAGGACTGAAGGCAGAGTCAAAACAACTCTGCCTGTCTCTACGACAAGTCCTATCTGCCATCTGGCCTCCCACAAAATGACCTTGGCCATATCACTCGCCGAAAGGAATGCAAACAGACTCTCTGCCCCCCCCTCAATGCCTCTCGCCATGTCTCATGTCTCCCTTTGGTCCTTTAATCTCCTCCCCACCAGAAACCGGTGGCGGATGGGAGGATACGCCCATCCGGAGCTGCGTCCTCTCCCCCACTGGGCTCTGACTCCTCCTCCTTCCCACCATATGTCTCAGGATGTTTATGGTCGTTATAGTTGTATTAGTCTAAGTATGTGCTTAATTGTCATTGTGTGTTTTTTTTTTTTTCCTGTACCTGAGTTCTGATTTCAGCAGCACTCGTGTACATGCTCTTTTTTGCTCACCTACCCAACTCTCCTCATGTAATCATTTTCCTTCTTTGACATCCAGGAAGCGTGGGCACCTGTCACATCCTCAAGTCTTCCAAGTCCTGTATGTTATGCTATGTTTTCTGTTGTTTGTCCAATCTGGACGGGTTGTACTAGAAGTGATTTCGTGTAACTGGGACGCTGTTTATATGACAATAAAAGCAATTCAATTCAATGGGAGGATGTAAATGATAAATGGGAGGGGCCCCCGGACAGACCCTTGGGGAGCGCCAGCTGAAACAAGAAAGGAGATGGATTTATAAGATTTAAGGGATATGAACTGAGTTCGGTCGCCACAATGGACGCTAACCTGTGAGGAGAGAAGTAGGAATATTACACACACAAAACGTCTCGACAGGATGTGTTGTTCTATCAGTAATAGTCACCAGTAGTTTACAGCAGGTCACATGTGACATGCTCTCAGATAAATCAATCAACTAGTCGAATAGAAAGAGCACACTTCACAATCTAAAAACAAACAAACTACTAACAGTCATTGCTGCCCAATAAGACCAACATACTGTAGTGTATAACACACTCATGCACGCAGAGCTTAAACTTATCCATTACGCATGATCACCAGCTGTTTAACCATCTGAACTCAGTTGTGGAGCTCAGCAGCAGTAGAACACACAACCACATCGCTGTTTACCTGTTTACCTGCAGCTCTCAGTTTAAAGGGAAGACGGCGGCTTGGCGATTAATCATGTCACCAGTCCAGTTTCTCCGCAAGTTCTTTTTTAGAGATGAGCAGAAGATGCTGTTCAGTCTCTTTGTGCTCAAGCTCTGCAGGTGCACCTTGAAACAGGGGCTCCGCAAACTTGGAACAGGCAGTGGACACGCTTACATGGAGACTTTTTTCCCTTTTCGGATTGAAATAATTCTGATTGAGGATTTCAGGGCAGCTGTTTACATGGGAACTAATACATTCGGATCTGGCGTGTACATGCGCCAATATTCATTCAGAATAATCCTGCCTGACATGCGCAGAATGATGTAAATCACATTATTTATTAAAGACGGAGGTCTACAAACAGCTGATCGTCGCAGTCGTGGTCTCTGCAGGACGTTAGTGAAGCAGCAGCTGATCCTCATGCGCTCCTATTGGAAACAAACAAGAGAAAGCTGTAGAGACAGAGTTTGAGCTAAAAACAAACTTTCTCGCTGTCCAGGGAATTATGTCGTTCACAGCCATCTGTCAAAGTGAGGAAACGCCACTTGTTTCACGTTGACGTCTCGAAGCATGCGTTGTAAGAGCGCACCCTCACAACTTTCCAATTCAGCGTTTACATGATACCCCGTTTGGTTTGGGGAAAGGAATAGCCTGGCCTGTGAAAACCGAAAGAAAATTCATTCCGGTTCGTGCTTTTTACGGAAAAAGGCGTTTACATGGATCATTTAACCGAAAGAGCTTATAAACCGAAAGCAATCGGTATATTTGGGTCCATGTAAACACAGCTAGCGTTACCTGAATACCAGTAAACAGTTCATGTTGGGAAAAACATCTTTGTCATGAGTTCAACACTTCCATGATGGATATTACGTCCCAGCTCAGCAGGGGTTAGGGACGCATGCAAAAGACTGGTTTCAAGATGAAAAAGGTGGAGTGAAGATGTTTTATTGTTCAGGGGGGAATTAATGCGTTAACAAAAAACCTGGAAAACTGTAACTGAAAAGGAGATGGGGTTAGCGATGCTGCTCAAAGGAACAAATAAAAAGACAGACAAAGCCTAACACTAAAAAGGGGAACCAAATGGGGAAAGACACAAACCTAGGCTATGAACCAAAAAGGGGAGTGAGCAGCACCATAAACTAAGCCCTGTAACCAAAACTAAACTACAACAAAAGACCTAGCTATTCCAACTCCAAACTACCAGTGAAAATGACAAAGAAAATGGAACCTAGTAACTAAACCATTAACCAAACTAAAACACCTGGAAATCAAAAGCTAAAGACAGTTACTCAAACCAAAGACACCAAAAACAAAAACTAAGAACAACTGTTGCCAGGCCAAGCAGTTGCCAGTGATTGAATGACTCCAAGGTTCTTTTATAGTTGCCAGCTGCTCCAGGTGAGACTGATCAGCAATCAGGAGGTGAGGGAGGAGATGGTGATGGGGAGCCAGGCCAATGGGAACAGAGGGATTGAGCAGTGAGGATTGCATGTAAAATGAAACACAAAGGGGTTAGAAACTAGGTGGCCATAACAATGGATGGAAAACTGATGTCCCCCATCTACTTTCCATTTGATGAGTTGCGTTAACAGTTCGCTCAGAGGCCTCCAAACCAGGTCCATAAAATCTGCTCTGCATGCGTGATGTGTCCAGCTGGTGATACGCGTCTGACGCAGGCAGCAGGAGGCAGCATCTTCATTATTCTATCAGAGTCACTCTGAAAGCGGATGTTCAGGGCGACCAGCTCTGTCAGGAACAGAGAACTCTGTTTCATCGCTGTTAGCAGTAGTTGACGCTCTGCAATGCTTGCTGGGTGAGTCTGACCAAGGGGCTGGAAAATTAATCTAATTTTGATCGTGATTTTAATTTTGCCTTCTCAGGATCATAAAAACACTGTAATCGAAGAAAAAAATGATCAATCCTGAAGTGAACAGACTGGTGGAGTTATAGGAAGCAAACTGCAGGAAATATAGAACAGGAATGCATGTAGACTGGGTATTCATTTTTATAGCTACTATTATTTTAATATATTATTCTTATTTTACTCCTTCACTTGTTTCTTATTCATTTCCGGTTGTGTTTTTTTTACAAAAGCTATATTTGAGGTTGAGTTTTGGTGGTTCAATAAACACTTTTTTTTTTAAATCAATGAATAATAGTGGATATTATTTGTGATTTCAATCAGTCAAAATAATCATGATAATAATTTTTTCCATAATCGTCCAGCCCTCGTCTGATCTACAGTCAGGTCAAGAGGTTGCCAACTGCCAGCACACTCGTTGTCATAGAAATGCAGAGTTGCGACGTGCGTTGACATCAATGTAAAAGCTCATGGAGAATCCCACGCGAACCCCGTGCTTTCTGACTGCAGAACACACAGCAGCAATCAGATTACTGACAGTAAACAGTAAATAAGCATCAGTGCTGCAGACATGCTGGTCCGGAATGTTCACGGTTAGAAAGAGCAGATTATGTTTGGCATTTTTAGTGTTTATCGTACTGTTTTTAATGTTTTATCTGGTATTATACAGTGTCATATAAAATCGATGATGATGATGGGAACAAATTGCATGATGGGAAAAAAATGCTGAAAGAATCTAGTTGTAGTCTTGTAAATAGTGACCCTGCAAGATTCCCCAGTCTTTGTAAAATCTCAGTCTGTGACTAAAATCTGTCTTTAGATGTGAGCTAGTGTGAGCTGGTGGTCTTCCAGGAGTCCTTTCCAAATCTTTAAAAAGTCCTCTGATGTAAGGCTGGCATCAGTGAAACCAGCCAATCAGTGTCCTCTACACTTGTCCCGCCATCTTCAGCCATTACACAGTGTGAGTTATATCCATCATCATGACCGTCATCCGGTTCTTCATCACTCTCCTCTTCCTTTTTCTTCATTCCTAAATTGGTCATTGCTAAAACACTGACATGCTCATAATCCATCTTCATTGTCAGCATCGTCAGCACGAGTGTTCTTCTTTCTGACAGCCGCTGAAACACAAACAACCAGAATTGAATGTAAACGTGCCTCACTTTTGGAGATGTGTGCATTCTGTAATGCTGGTGTTTGTTGGTGAGCACACACTTGGGTTATCATCTGTGGGCAGCTTGGAGTGTTGCTTCCTCCTGTGGACCAGACACAGCGCCATCAGGACCAGCAGCAGCAGAACTCCTCCACTGGACAACAACGAAATCAGCAGGACAGACGGAACTGGGGGAGACATTTGTTTCAGAGTTAGTTATTGACTACACATAGAAGGTTTTAAGTAGGGCGGGAAAAAAGATTAACCACAATTAATCACATTGTCAAATAAGATTACTTTATTCTTTAGTACTGCTTTATGCAGAAAATACATTAACTTTTGTTTTACAACTTAAAGACTAAAACCAAGCCAGAAATCTGGAAGTAGTCCAGGACTCAGTGTGTTCAGACCAATGTGTGATTTCGGCATCAAAATCGCACCTGATGCCCAAAGTTGGACGCTGGGTCACTAAAAAGTCAGACGCTGAGTTCAGATCACAGTTTATCCTCCTCTGCCTTCAGAGAGAGAGGAGATTCCCCTGGTCCTTCTGTGTGCTTCCCTTCCCTGTCACAAAATGTGTGTCTGTATCATGACATTGAGTCGCTCTGATTGGTTGACGCTCCCGCGTTAAGATGCCAATGTCTGGATTTTCCAACTCTGGCATCTGCCGCCCCTTGACTCAAATAACGCGAGCTGAATGCTCAAAATCTCAAAACTCGATGAGCAAAAGACCTCTGAAGGCGTAACGCGCCGCAGTGGCTTGGCGTCTCAGCCATTCACTTTGCACGTAACCCTGACGCCCTTGACGCCCAAATCGAGTTTGATGTGTACACAGCAGTAGAAAGAATTTGTATCAGTTTTAGTTTCTGTCTTTCAGCAGCTTTTGAAACGTAACATTACTGAACATGAATTCCCTTGAATGACACGCTGTACTTACATTTAATGACAACAGTAAGGGC